>JXXA01017428.1:0-19235 GCA_000956255.1 Anopheles punctulatus
GGAGGAAGGGAGGTGGTACGGCACGCTTCCATCAGGCTTGCGACGGTCAGGATGGCGGCACCACGCTGCGGTATGCGTTCGTACAGGCGCTGCAGTTGGGTGTAGAGAAGTTTAAGCTCTTCCAGCGCTTCCGTTTCCGTTAACCGACCCTCGTTTCCTGTTTGTGGTTGAGAGAGGGAGAGACATAGAGTGAATGAGTTTTACGTATTTTGGAAATTTTGAGTGATAAAAGCAGTTCATTTTCGGAATGTCTCCGACGTGTCGAGAACGTCTGGGTCCAGACAATCTTCCGAGAAGCGATTACACCCCCACTCGATACACCACACGTAGAGTTTGTACAATGTCTTCGCCATCAGCATCGTTAGCTTTCCTTGCATGCGGCGGCTTGGTTCTGGTATTTTTAACATAACTTGCTACATCCGAGAATAAACAACAGACTCAAACAGTTAGTCGTTTCAAAAATTCAACGTTGCCGGGTAATGGGAGCAAATGGTTTCGTTGGAATAAATATATTTACATAAATTTATCCCACATTGGATTGGTTCAAAGTAGAAACTTTACCGTTCACAGATGCTGAACTAAAGTTAAAAACAGCTGATTAAAATACTCGTTTTAAAATGATTTTATTTGTCTTTACAATGGACGAATCGGTGAAGTTTGCTGCATGAATCTTCGTTAAAATAGTCTTTTTGATTGACCAAAAATATGTGAGTTTGAAAATACTCAGATTAACATGGAAACAACTGATATAGAACGAGTTTTCACCAACAAAATCATAAGCATTAAGGCATTTGATCCACATTGGTAGTGAAAGAACTACTCAATAGGCAACAAATATTTTGATCGGAAGTTCATGTTTATTGGTATAATTCATCTTTTCTCCTGCATTATATTATTGTTTTCGATCTATCAGCGCACTCGATGCGTCGGGACAAGTTATTCCTTTGTCCGAGCATCATAATTGGAACGGTACTACAGCAATTCTACGCGCTCCATAACTTCCCGCAACGGATCAGACTATTTTTCATGCGTCTAATCTATTTCTGTCGGGCATCGCCAATTTCATCTTCATCGTTTCATGGCCACCTGGACCGCGTAACAAAGGCACACAAACGCCAGTTGACAAACGCACCATTCGGAAGCGGTAATGAAAATGGCTGATCGATCATTCTGCCCATTCCTTCCACATCCGCCCTGAAGCTGGAGGTGGAGCGAGGCGTTCGAATGTGATGACGATAATTCATTTCCGAACGGATGTCTTAGTGCGACCCACCCAATCCGGGAAGCACCATCCATTTCGTGCCATTACTGCATTCATCATCAGCACCAGAATGGAGCGCGATGGAGAGCAGAACCACACTTGTCTGAAAAGGGCACTTGATCACTGCCAGCGAGATAGAAAGCGGGTCAATGTATAATTTCTGTCCACGCCGAGATTCGGCATCCCGGACCGTTGCGATCATCCTTTGTTCCCGGGCGCTGTGTGCAACAACCTTGCCGAAAAGTGATTTATCGAAATTTGCCTCGGGTTTGTATGTAATTGGTTTGGTCTCTGTTATTTGCTATGGCCGAAGCTGTTAGGGTGAATAATAGAATGAACCAGACAGACGAAAAAAAAAACAGAGAGGCAAAAAATCACCCGAAACCAGGACGAGCAAGTGTATGTTGCAGGGAGACAAATGGTCGCTTGTGGCTCGACTCGCAAACGACGCGGAAATCGGAGCAGCCGCACGGGAAGCTTACACGGGAGGAGCTTTTTCATCCGTACACCCCTGCTTGACAAATGGGGGCACATTGAATTTCCACCCGTCCCGTCTGGCCTGCTCCAATCGTGCCAATTCTTGAGATGTGAAATAGTTGCCCAAATTGAATTTAATGAAACGAAAACAATCTGGTACGGCAGGTTAGGGCGGAGCGAAATGAAACCGGACAGTGTTTGTTGCAAAAAGGGTGCCCCCTGTGGGAATCGTGCGATGTTTGCTTACCGGAAGTGAGCGAACAAATATCGGTTCTGTAGCGCCGGGCACTGCAGATGCCCTCTGGTGGTTCGAATTAGTTCGGAATAGTAGCAGCCAAATTCATATATGATGCATTCGTTCAGTAAAAATACTGGCTAGAGTATTGCGGGGCTAAAGTGCGTAGTGAAAATTTTATGGGGTCTGTTTTTGATTATTTTTGTCAAATTTCGAAAACTCTCTGTGAAAGGTTTTCTTATTTGGAACTATTTTTTTATTGAATTATTTGGATTAATTGCAAAAAACAAACCATTACCAAAATATTTTAATTGACCTTACTAAATTTAAGGGCCTAACTTGATTACGATAAATATATAAATTGGATAATAATACGAAAATGAAATTAAAAATATATGGAATACAATTTGAAAAGCTTTCAGTTAGTACAGCTCTATTTGTTAAACATAAGCTTTTTTTTACATCATTCTTATACAAACAAATAGTACAGCACTCGTTCATTTTGGTAGCTGTGCACTTTTGCCCCGTGCTACCGTGCCTTTTCTATTTTGTTTCACTCCGTTTGAATGTTCTATTTTAACAGCCAGGTTTGCTAACAGTAGCAGCTCGTTCTGAATCTTTGTCCCGTCCGCATCAGCCTCCGTGACCCGACGGGAAAGAGGTTTGTTGGATGTTTTTTTTGTCTATTTAAAATTGGCAAACAAGGAGAACACAAACACCAAAAACTTTCCAACGACTGGTTGATACTGACCCATGTTGGCCCCCAGCTGGGCGGTAGACGTCGTGACGCTGCTAGCGTTGGCGAACGTTCGTCCGTGCGAGCGGCTAATAAATTTGGCACCGGATGGCTTGATGCCGAGCCCGGTCGGATCGTCCTGATGCTTGCCGCCACCCCGGAACACGAGGTACACCTGTGAAAAGGGATCGGAAGAGAGAAGGTGAACGGCACGAATTAAACATCGAATATCGCATGGCAAAGAAATTACGGAGAGGAAGGCACGTTTAACACGGGGCGAGCGATTTGATATTTCACTTAGGATTCGTTCTAGGTGGCTTGAGTGCTTGATTGTACATTCAGCTTGGACGAATGGTGGTGGCAATTTTTAAACCAAGTATTTTTGGAATGTGGTGAATGCTTGGACGCTGAGTACTGCCCATTTCGAGAAGCTTTTAAGTAATAGCATGACTCTCTGGAAGTGCTTATTCCCAGAGCATACAAAAGCTGGACGTTACAAGTGAGGGAGAAAGAATGAGAGAAAGTGGAAAAGGAATTAAAACATCAATCAGCGATGTTCAAATAATAAGAAAAAGGGCTTTACGCTCTTCCTGTTAAAGCTTAAAACACAGTTTACCACCAAAATAGTGAATAAATCATCCACTCCAGGATAAAGCCGTACAGTTGGCGCGTTGTTTAAGCTGTTTCTATGGAAATTAGCGTTGGATTAACTATCCAAGGGGGGTTCTTTAGTGCAGCAATGCACACTACACGAGACTCAACGATGCTACAAAACATCTCTTGACTTGGGAAACCTACTTTCGATGATTACTTCGAACGTTTCCAGTTATTTATTTCTCCTCGCAAACCACGAAGAGTGGCGAATGGCTTAAAGCTTAGTGAAACATTTCTAAGAAATTGTCAACCGCACTTGCCGGAGCTCCGGAGTAGTTCGAGAGGGAACAGCATCAGACGTGCGGAAGCTAAAAATAACAGCGCTAAAGGGGTACCCCGTTGAGGACGTGCTTATCCATTTTCTGACGCTGTACGCCGTGCAACCGGGCTGATAAAGCTCGTTGGAAAATGGTCAAGTCGGATGCCTGCTTGTGTGTGTGTACTTTTCATTTAAAGCTATGGGTTTTATTTACCACGATCGTTATCTCGAAGTGGTTCATTATCCCCAGTTTTTTTTGTTCTTTCTGGTCTTTCAACGGAAGCTTTGGAGTGTGGGTTAGTGTTATTTTGTCCGCGTGCAAGACCGCTCGTGAATAGATACACTTGCTTCACCGGAGAGAAATACCGAAATTGAATTTGTTGAATTTTCGGACGTTACAAGTTTCCATCGCTCAAGTGCACAAAACGCCCCACCCAGGCTCTTCAGGGCCGTCGGTGTCGGCAAGAAATGGCTAACGATTGTTTGCTCTAACAACGGGTAATGCAGTCGAGAGGGGGAAGGGGGTTGTTCCGGGGCGGTGAAAGGTGTACCGACATTCGAAACGCACCGTGCGCTGGGTCGGATGGAATGGGCAAGAAAAGCAATCAAGCACTCCCCCTAATGGGAAAGGACAACCCCCAGCGGGGATGGGACAGGGTTTGTGTGTGTGTGTGTTTATTGTGCCACCACGAGCAAACGGAGAAGCTAATAAAACCCGATGTGAAATGGTGGATGCGAGCCGGTGGGAATAGGGAAGCAATGGGAGAAGGGGACCGTTTTTTTTGTTTTACCTTGCTGCCAAAAATCAAAGCCAGCAGCAGCGTGACCGTAAGCTGCGTGTGACAGAAAAATATGATGTACAATAAATCGGGATTAGCCGGTGACTGCAGGAACAACCTGAAATGAGAAACGAGAGTGAGAAAAGGGCGAGAGAGAGTGAGAGAGAAAGAGTGAGTGTGTTTTTTGCTGTGAAGATAGTCTCATTGGAGCATTTGGAGCTTAGAAGCTGTTTCAAAGATAGCGTGATAAAGCGTAAAAAAACACAAACACCCATACACAAAACAAAAAAGGGAGTGAAAAATACAATTTAACGAAATAAAGCGTTATCTCGAGCTGCTGCCATTTCGCGCACCGATAACCGTAAGCGAAGCTGCAGCATACCATGCAACTGAGGAGAGCAGGGAATAAAAAATAGCTACCACTTCCGGTTCAAGTCTCGGTGGTGGGAATGGTAGCGTGTCGCTTGCTATGCGGAAGCGTAATGATCATCAACACTATCATCGTCGGTTGGTCGGTCGGTGAGCTGGGAAATTTTCCAATACACAAGTCTGCGTTTTTGTAGCTCCTTCCGTACGTTCGCTATCGACCTGCAGCCAGGAAAGGATGGAGAACGTGACCAAACAAACGGCACAGCGTTGTTTAGTCGTGTCGCTTTGGACGGAATGGAATTTTGCTGCAACCGAGCGCACGGTGGGATTGAAGGAGTTCAATTCAATTCAATCAAAAATATCTTATAATTACTATTATGTTTTTTTAAGCAAAATATGCCATAATAATAAAAGTAATGATTATACATATAATAATTATTATCATTCATATGTATACATAATAATTCATTTCATAATTATATATATTTTTAACATGAATACTTTCATAAAATGTCAGTTCAAAGTGTGTATTTGAACAGTTTTTAAGCAATATTTCGAAGAAAGAAGTTCGATTGAGACCGTTTTACCTACCCAGGCAAATTCGCTTAGATGGATTGATTTAATCTAATTTATTTTTGATAGATATTTTTTCTTGTTCCTTGATTGCTCGCTTGATTATCTGTCGTGTGTAAAATATTGAAGATCATTACTGATTGTTGACGTTTGTGTTGGAATGATGATGATTGGAAAATGTGTTTCAGCTAGTGGCATGTCCAATTTTTATTTCTGTTAGTGAATTGATATCTCTTTAAATTTCTAGGAATTTCACATTCCGAGAGTTGAAATAATTATATTAAATGATCATTATGGTAAGAAATCATTTCTGCCATTTAATATCACGTCACGTTAAATCAATCAGTATGCAGCATCAGCAAGAAAATGGGATCCATTGTTGTTCGTCATAAAATAATAGTGCTTACGATGCTGGTCCGCTCGGACGGCTCCCTCCACAGTGCCAACGGCTGACAGCCTCTTCACACTGTCATAGAATCACTGTTTTCAGTAATCTTTTGAAATTTGCAATCCCTCGCTGCGGATGCCCCTGTGCAGCAGCTTATCGCCTGTGCGGTTGACACAGTGCAGTCGAGCCAGTGCCAGAACTGCCACTAATGACGCTACTGCAGTGAGTTGTCGTGTGCCAACTGATAGGAAGCATTTCGCTGTTTCTTAGAAGTCTCCAGAGAACTCCCCTTGGCTTCCCGTTGTTTTGATGGACTCATCCGTCCCCTCGGCACCGTGGTACAGTGAAGCTTTGCATAGTTTATAAAGATGGTGGCGTCACGAGATTCGCGGACACCATGGGACAGCTTGTGGTGAAGCTGGTGCTAGGAAAAATGTCTTAATTCTCGCTTTGTTTTCGCGTCTTTCCGCTTGCGTCGAAAAGCTGACACATTTGACCACACAAATGAGATGAGAATGGACTGGATCGCACAGCAGCCAGCAGCCATCTGCCGCCATCTGCTGACTACCCGTTCGTCTGGCCGTGCGGTGTGTCTGGCCAGGATGGGCGATGGGCGATTTATTATCGTCGGAACCGACAGGGGATTTTTTTTCCTTCGAGTTTGGAATGTAGCTTTTGCGGGCATCCGCACCAGAGTGGTTGATTTATTTTACACCATGTTTTGTTAGTCTTCCCCCCCTCCCCCCTCCCGTGTTAGTTCATCCCCGGTATTCTTCATTTTGCGAGAAAGGTTTTTGTTTTTACGAAACCCAAAGAGATGGGGCATTTTTCGTTTTCTACCTCAAAGTGGAACAGTATTTCATCTCATCCTGCGGATGAGTGGGCATTTGAGTGTCTTTTTTCCCCAGCTCCCGTCCCGGCCGGCTGCTGGTGCGTTCGCTGATGAAAAGGCAACCAAGCAACAAACTAAAACAAGACAGGGAGAAGCGAAAACGGCCACCACCATTTCGTGGAAAAAAGATATGACCAGAAAATGAAATCTATTTATTTCGTTTACGGGACAACGACTGACTGACATTCCCAGGGGTTGGGGCGGCTGCTGGTAAGACGAATAGAAACGCACCGGAGCATGGTCGCTGTGGTCGTCCTCGTGACGTCTTGACGTCAAACCGGTGATGCATGAACCGGTTTTTTTTTTGTTTGCTTGTTACTTTTCCTACAGTGAACCGATAATGGTTCCTGTTCGGTGGTTGTTTCTCGTGTTTCAGAGCGAGTTAGGTCAGGAATAATAAAATTTGCGGCCCTGTTTGCAACTGAATCGGATCCAGTTTACACGAATCCGGCAGTCGACTTTTGAGTCTTGTTTGTTGATTTCGATTGCAAATTGAGAAAGTTAAATTGGAAAAATGAGGTGAGCTGAGAGTGATCGCCATGCAACATGCTCGAGGAAGGAGGGTGGGGTATGTCGTTTTTTTTGCAAAATTGGGAAAGTTTAGAGCGTTCCTTTTGAAAAAAAACCTTTAGTTTTAATGAACAGTCATACAATTAATTTCACGGACAAATTAAAGAACTGTTTTTTTATAATAGTTTTTCTTTAAATTCAACTTTTTTCATAAAAACAATTAGAAGCTTACTGATTTCAAGTCTTTCACAACAAGCCTTTCTAAATGTTAAAATACGAATTTTATTAATTAATTCTGAAAGAACTATATGATAATGGTATCGATTTAAGAATAATCGCTTTGAATTCATGATAGACATCATTTCCTTCATGAAAGCTAAATGTTAATAGAAAATCTATTTGCACGATAATCGTTGGCATCATTTTTGGCTTAAGCCGGTAGGGCTTCCTATCGTATCGAAAAACAAATCCCACCGGATGGTGGAAGGAACTTTCATCGCCTCGGTTCCTTTCCGGCAACAAGGGCTCCCAAAGTGTTTCTCTCCTGGCCCCTCCGTTCCGTTCTTTGCGACGCTCGAGCCACATTCACTTCGCCATAAATAGTTGCTCGTCTTGAATATCAATGATGCCCGTTTTGCATATCGGTAGCCGGTGATATGGTCCCGATGACCGATGAGAACGCCGCTGCTCGCTGCCGGCCATTAGCCGAAAAAGTGCCCACGAGATAAGTACTGCTCCCGCTTGCCCTCCTCAGCACGAGACGAAACATCGCACTGGCTGGCAGGAACGGACATTAAAAACCCATCATCGAAAGCGGACGTCGCTGCAAACGAGCTGCAAAAGAACGAGAGGGAAAGTGTGTGTGTGTGTGTGTGAGAGAGAGAGCTGCGGCGTTTGGACAGAGCGTAGCAGAGCCCGTTTTCCGATCCATAAATCCAACACATTCACAAATCGATAAAGCGAGCACGTGCTCGAGTGCGTGTGGTGTGGACGAGGTGGTAGAGATAAAAAAAATACCGATCGCATTGAAAAATCTGCCAGCCGGGTGGGTTTCGATCACGTGATGATTTTTTATCATCATTTTCGCCTCCCTAGTGCTAGATAAGTCGGTGGTCGTATCAGTTGCGTTAGTCGTGCGCCGTGCGGATATTCAAATCCAGTTTCGGAATGCATTAAACTCGAAACCCGAACCGTATGTTGCTGAGAGTAGTAAGTAAATAAAAAAAACCCGAACAAATGACTCTGGAATGTTCATATTCGAAAGCTTGACGGGTGGTTCTGTTCTGTTGCGTTGGCTACAGTTTCACAGTCGCAATATGTTTCCCGCACGTCGAGGCATTATTCGCTCGGATGCACGGGACGTCGAGTGAACGTTGCGCGCAGGTTATAATTCGTGGCGAGCGTGTTCGGGCAGGACAAAAAACCCCAAGTGCCGGTCCCGGTGTGTTTGAGGATAATAATTTCCATGTTAAAATATTCATTCGTTTCCGTCAGATGAGCAGTCCGGTACCCTGTTGCCAGTCGGTTGGGAACGGTATCGAATTGATTGCGATATCGAAACGACCCGAACCACTCATGAAACGGCACACGAAGCGTTCGGGGTGGAATGTATAATTAATCTCGCGGTAGTTTTCGATGTACCTAAACCGATGTTCGATCGTACCTATGGAGGCGCGCTCCCATATTCCCTGATTGGGGTTCGATGATTGGTTTGATCATGTTAGCAAATTTGTATTTAATCGATATTGGTTGAGTTTTTTTTGGGTTGCTAATCAAACCAGGTTCATGTGGCCTAAGTGCTTGTTGAGTTTCTGTAGCGAGTTTTCAATCAAAAGGATTTTTTTCGATTGATTTTTTTTGTTCTAAAAAAAGTGAGAAATTGTTTTCAATTATTTCTTTAAGTCTAATACCTTACAACAAAATTATAAATTTAGTTACATTAGGGGGAAAAATATAATATATCGCTTATCATCTAAATATGCGGCTCAGCTATTTTTGTATTCGTTTCTTGTGGAAAAAAGCAATTGACCAGTTTACGCAATGTTGGGATATATTAATAAGCTGCTGGATTATATGTATAGTAATAATATTTTTCATCATCATCAACACTTCTACATTTCATAGGGGCCAAATGGAGGTAAAATGAAGACTAGTAAAAACATAGCGTTTTATCTGTACAAAATGTGTTGCTGGGTATTGATCTATCAAGCTTGTCCTTTAGGAAATAATCGTGTGTTTCACAAGGAGCGTCCGTTTCTCCAGCGTTATAACATCAAAGATAAAGCTCATAATTCGGTTCCTTTGGACGCTCCTTTCCCTCGTCCAATTAATACGCGCTGGGGAAGCGGCACGGTATAAATCTTTTAGGCGCAGTTTGATTTGATTAAGTGTGACAGTAAATAACTTTATCGATTCAAAGATTCGCACCACCTTCGGCTACGGATGGCGATGGAGTGACGCTCCGAGGATTATTTTTGTCCTGGAAACACAACGTCCACCGCAAAGGGCGATCTGCGGTTGGGGGACGTGAAAAAAAGAAAAACAAGCTCGAGCAAAAGGTGGCGAAAAAAAACAACAAAAAGAAAAGAAAACACCAAACGCTGGCAACGTAAAAACGCTCATAGCACAACATAATTCACCGAGTAAACTGGCAGTACAGATACAACACACACACATGCATGCCTTGCGGAAAGGGGATACTCACATTGACACATTGAGGAAGCACGTCAGTAGAAATTCGTTGTAGATCGCCATCGATATGAAGCGGCTTTCGTTAAACTCGGACGGTGCCTTCCGCACCATAATGCAGAGCCGTACACCCCAGGCCAGGAACAGGACCTCCACTGTTGTTATGGGACGGGATGGGTCGAGCCAGTCCGCGTGTGGTCATATTTTCCAGGAGATAGCGATGTGTGTGTGTGTGAGAGAGTGTGTATGTATTTTTATTGCACGTGGTTGATTGTGTTGTACCGAAGAAAGAGCGTTCCATAAGGATAGAAAAAAGGGAAGAGAATAGATGGTTAGCGTATTGTTTGCTGTGGATTGTTGTGCGGTTTTTTTTCTCTTCATTTCCCTTGCGTGGGTTTCCACGCTATAATATACTATACACAACAAAGTGCGGTGTGTTGCTTTATGATGTGGACATGGTTGCAGAAACTGCTTTTGAAAACAAAACAAGAAAAAAGACCACCGTACGTCCTTTGTATCGTGTGCCTCTCCTGTGAGCGCTGTGAGCCAACTTGTATGTTAGCCGCGGTATGCTTTCGGTAACGCTCGATAAAACATTTAATAAACAAAAAAGCACTGTACAAAAACGGAAACCCGTTTCTACTGAACCCAAACTTGACCGAAACTTATAAAACATCGGTTGCGGGACACGGGGCTCGAAAAGGCACAACCTTTCGCGATTTCGCTAAAGATAGTGCCGGAGCTGCGTGCAAACAAACTTATCATCTTTTTACAGCGCAAGATTCTCTGCTGCGCGCGGACTGTTCGCTGACTTTTTGTGCGGGAAAAAAGTTTAAATTAAAAAAAAATAAATATGAAAGCTGCACTTGATCCCGAAGAAGCCACCGGAAGCGTTATGTAATTCACTTTATGTTGCCTTTGCACAGTGTTGCTGCTTTGCGCCGCATTTAATTTCAAACTAGCTGCTGCACAGCAAAAGCGTTCCACTCGACTCAGGTAGGCAAGCGGAGCTGGCCAGCATACCGACAGATTTACTGCCAACTTTCAACGAAGCCAGCCCGTGTGCAATATGCACCCGTGTTTTGCAATATGTGCCTGCCGGAGCCATCCAACCAGTTGGTTGCTGCAGTTCGATAGACGGAAGTGTAACTTTCCCGCCCGGATGGTAACATGTGCTAGTAATTTAAGCTCCAACATGCTGCTACTTGGGAAAGAATTTCCCAACCGTGCGCGCGCGTGTTATTTTTCGGCACGGAGCAGCACGTTGGGCTTGGTGCGGTGCAACAAAACCCAGCTCCAACTAGGAGACAGAGTGTTTAGTGTAGTACCCTACGCTCGATGAAAAGAAAAAAAATGAGAGAGATGGAGAGAGAAAAAACAGAAGCATTAAATAAAGAAAAGAAAAACGAGTGCTTAAATAATGATCACTTTTACAACGTATGTCAGCGGCAGGCAGCAAGTGCAGAGCGGGCGGCGGAACAGTGCAGCAGGAGTCTGGTAGAAGCTAATAAATATCCGGCAAAGGTGTGAAGATTTATGCTACTGTTTTCCTTGGCTCCCGCTGCTGGCAATATGCTCTGGTGGTGTTAATAGATGTTGCTCTCGACTGCATGTCCGTGGATGCTGGCGCAAAAATGAGGATTACACTAAACAGGTGTTTACGGGCTGATACGGTTTCCGGTCTGGGACCGGACGGCAATGCTCACTCGGTACCCGAATGAGGGTATGGCGAGGTTTGAATAAGGAATGAGTGTGGTACCTTGCGTTGATGAAAAACAATAACGATGTGCCTTTCGCTTACATGCACACTTGACTGTTGCAAGCATTATGGGATGCTCAGTTTAGAGGAAGTTTTCTATTTATGAACTTAGTAAAGCTTGCTCGGCCTTTTTAAGTCAAAGATAAATAACACCGTTTTTTTCTGTGTAGTATGAATGAATTTATATTCATGTGTACTATATAAATTCAATCAAACAAGTGGTATTCTAAGCTCTGTTAAAATAACGAGATTGGTTTATAAATATTTTAAAGATCTAATAATAATTTTTAAACACTTTTTTCGGTCCTAAATACATTTCGTTCTAATGTTGTGGTTTCAATGCACATTTTTTCAAGTATTCTGTTGTTTGGTTATTTTTTTGTCTTCTAAACTACAATAAGTAACACATTTGGGGGGAAATTTTTTGAATACAGTAAAATATTACAACTTTACATAAAGATATTGTTTTCTTCGGAAGAATATAATTATCACTAGCAAGCAAACCATAACAACAGCACAGCATTATTCTTTCACCTTCTGCGTAAGCGCGATAAATATTAAGGCAAAGGAACGGACAGCAATTACGACACGCTCCTTCGCACGATCCCAATTAATCCTATCTTTCATCCCTTTAATTACTAAGCTCTCGCTTTGAGTGAGATTTTTTTTTTTATTCGGAAGTTAGTGGCTGCTTAGCCATGAATCTGCTTGTAGTATTGAGAGTAGCACAAAAAAAAACAAGCGGTCGAAGCCAATTTAACGGGCCAAAACATTTTAATTAATCCCGCAAGACAGCAGCACCGGTCAGGCCCGGTGGAAGGTGAATAAAGGATACTTACTGGAAGTGAAGGTATGATCCCACCAGTCCGTTTTGCACAGGAACGCCTTCAGATTGTCGGCGGTGCGTCCGACGATCACGACCGGCGGTGCGACCAGCGTCCGGACCAGCAGCGCTATCCCGACGAAACCGCACAGCACACCGAGCCGCTTCAGCAGGTACGCATCCGTGATCTTGACCGCTTTCGCTGAACGGACGCGAAAAATTACCGATATCCTGAAAAAGCGAAAGCAAGGAGCAGTATGAGATGAGGAAGGAGCTAAAAGTTTTTTTTTTTTTGGACGCCAGAGAGCGCAAATTTCGATGTAACGTTCTGACACGGTTTGTTTGGATAAAGAGTTTGTTTTTTTACACAAACCACCGCTCGGGGGTTTAATCATTTGCTTTTATGTATGAGAAAGAGAGAGGGAGAGTGAGAGAGCAATGTATTGAATGAGGTTTTCCTACGTGCACGGCCACACGTTTTTTTGTAAGTCACATTCTTTTAAATTGGAGAGTTTTTGCGAATGTGTGATTGTTTTTTGGCTGTTGCCATTCCTAAGTCTCGACCGCTCGGCTGCATGCTCACACTTACCGCCAAGTTTTCAGCATTAGCGCCCCGTACGTCAAGGAAAAGCCAATTTCTCGCAACCAAATGCGAGCGGTGCAGGAGTACAGCGAGGGTGGTGGGTACATCACAACCGACTAGCAGGTTTTCCACGAACGTTACCGGAAGGGCAGGTGAGGAATGTGGAAATTAAGAGAGAGAGAGAGAGAGAGAGAGAGAGAGAGAGAGAAAGAAAACAGGCGAAGTTAGATAGGCACGCGGAGTAAACTGACTGAATGAGCAAGAAGAGCATCCGTCAGTAGTTATGGAACTGCTCGTAATTAGTGATTCTATCGGTCGGTGTTCGAGTAGAGTTAAAATTTATTTTTGTATGATTCTTGACCAGCGATTGTGGTGACATAACTGATGGCAACAATAGTTTTTAATTTGCTTATGTTCCTATACGTTCCATGTTTCTATCGCTACCAACAACCAAATCTGCAGAAAAAATCGTCACTCTGGTGTTTGTTGCCGCACGAAATTATTTGGTGCGAGGACTTTTGCTTGTTAAACGTCTATACGTTCCGGTACGCTCTGCCCCGGGTTCGGGTCAGAGCCCTCGGTAGAGCTGCGGAAACTGTCGACCAGAAACAGAAACGGACGAAGAGCGAGAGAAAAACGAGCGTTACAGTCACAAATGCTGGCCGACGAATGTTTGGACAGATTTAGGCATCTGTGTGGTGCGGATTTAGGTCACAGATAAAGCGAAATATTTTTTTCAAATGTTTGAACCTTTGCCCGTTTAACATGGTCAATGGAAGGATGCATATGTTTGTAGCGTCGTTATTGAATGCTCTTTTTCGTCCGTCAGAAGATTCGCTTTGCTTTGCCGTTGAAACAATGCTTTAAGAGTTTAAATTGCTGTGAGTTTAAATTGCTCAAACCCAACTCAAATTCAGCTGTTGTCACACGAAAATTTATATAAAATACTTTTTCCGCCGTCTGCTTGCAAGTAAATCAATGTAGAATTCAAACCTTATTTTTATCCGGAGCATATTTTTTGCAATCGGAGAAATAATTACCACGAAACGATTTCCTATTGGTAGGAAACAAACAAGAAGTATGTAGAATATCTGCATTAAAATACGATTACCGATCGCGGCCGCAATCGCAAATTAATGGCAGAATCGGACCCATTTGGATTGCAATCGTTTGATAAATGTGTCGCCTGCTCATACGGTGCTCCCGGAATTCGACCGTTGTAATACGATTAACTGGAAAGTATCTATTTGGTAGAAAATCGTTCAGCTGCGTGTCGAGAAAGCCAACTTAAAGTGGTTCGAAAAATTCAAAACCTCTCCGACCAAAATGTAGGAGCCAGCAAAAATAAAAAAAAACACACACCCAAATGAAAAAACCATTTGCAGCGTAATGAAATGAAAGATTAATGAATCCGTTTTTCGCGGGCTGTAAGCGGGTGAGCGCTTGCCGCACCATCGTGGTGGTGGTAGGAAGAAATAAAAACTGCAATGGATATTTGAGTATGTGTGTTAAATTAAAACATGGCTGGCCCTTTGCAAGTCGAGGCGGCTGCTGCTGCTAGTGCAAAGGGGCGACCTAAAAGACTAACAAAAAAAACTTACCGTGCAATAAATGCAAAATGCACCCAATGCAATTACACGAAGCAGCGCGGGACTGGCAGCTCGTACAACCTGCAACGGGAGAAGAAGCGAGGGTGAGTTTAAAATAAAACACAGTGGGAGACAAGATAAAAAAACCACACAGCCAATTCGTTTTTTACTCGTCCAGTGCTACTGTAAAGAGCTTCCCAAAAAATGGAGCAATTTAATTCAGCGCAAGTTATCGCCAAATATTTCTACAAATTCAATTTTTACAGTTTGTCGACAGGCAAGGGAAAACGAACGAAATAAAAACCAAAAATAGTAAAATTCGAACGTGAATCTCATCCGTTCTTTCATGTAAAACCGGGCCAAAGTTTTTCCTCCTGTGTGAATGGCGGAGCTCACGCACAGGTTTGGTTTGGCTAGTTGCCCAACCCAGCTGCAGCTTAGTTCTTAGTATTACTACATAACCACCTCTTTATTGGAAGTAAAATAAACTTTAAAAAATGCAAAAAAATATATTCTGTTGAATTGAAATAATCATTTCGCTTTTCGACCCACTTAAAGTTCGTAGAAAATTCAGCCTTTTTTCCAGATTGTATGTACATATTGCTGATATTCCGATCTGAAGATTTACAAATAATGAAAAAGGAAGGAAATTGATCAATTTTTTATACTGTTCTGTAAGCGGAATATAAAATTCTCATCAATTAGCGATGTTGAAAGGAATGATAACAAGAGTTCGAGAAACGTTTCACTGCATCATGATGTTGACAAAAATCTGATCGACAATTTATGCGCCTTGCGTGGTCTATTATTGAAGTCTTTTTTTTTAAATGATAGTAATTCCCTTCTGTCATGCGGGATTAAAATGTGCGATAGATGTGAAACCCAGGCAAAGGGAATGATGCCAATTTGTTTACAACACGGTGGCCGCTGCACGTGACATCATGTAACTTTGTAGTCTTTTTTTTTAAACCATCCAATCACCGACACCGACACCTCCAGTGTCACCACTGCAATTAAGGTGATGTGCCCGTACAAATAAATCGGTGTGCAAGAATAAATCACTGAAAAGCCGTGAAAATGAATGTGGTCTTGGACACGCGGGTGTTACAATCACATTGAAATGCCACGGATCGGCTATAGACCGCAACATTAAATATGCAATTTCAACGCGATCATATGCTCCAAGAATTGGGATGGGTGCAAAAGTAATTTCCATTATGGGTCGTGCGTTGTGATTGACAGGTTTATTTGGGTGTTCTGCCATTTTCGGATGGACTGCTAGAGATGGATGAAAACCCGCACGTAGATTGCATTCACAGTGAAGTGTTGATGGAATGGCTGGAATAACTAAACGAAAATGAAATATAAACACAACCGTTAAACAAACAGCAAATAAATATAGATCCTAACAGACCTTTTGCTAAGAATAGAAAAAAGGAGCCTTATGTTTTAACACCAACAGGCATTAGCTGATTTTAATTCTAATGAAGTTTTGTTTTTCAATTGATATGACCTCAAAAAAAAGGATAAGAATAGCTGGAATTTTCAATATTGTCCATATTAGCTCAACATAATAATAATAAAAAACTCAATCAATATTTTCATAGATTTTGTGTCATCAATTTTATATTTATTTAAATTCATACTGTTTCCCCCAATCTAATTTGCATTAACATTCGAGCAACAAGTTACACTCGTCACAAAAAGTGTGAACTCATCAAAAAAAAAAAAAAAATGGTTCCACCATGAATTGATCTAATTCCAAGCACTTCAGTTGTTTATGTTTCATCAATCTGCTGAAAAACAATACAATTAACTTTTTCCTTTCATCGCAGTGAGGCCCCCGGCGTATGCTTCCGTATGTAAAACTAAAATACTCCTTTTTTGTCGGGTAGGACGTGCTCCACTCAAATTAAAAACAAACAAACAATCGCACGTAAAAAAATCTAAAAAAAGCTTACCTTAACCTGCTGGTACTTGAAGGTGAACACGGCGGCCGGCGGTAATAGCCCGATGACGGCACACGCCAGTACGAGGATAGAAGTACGCATGGGCCAGTTGAGTGCAGCCACGCACGGGGAGGCATCCTCGCACGAGTCGCACCCTTCGGCGCACGGTAGACACTCGTACGAGTTCGGTGTACTGTACGTGCTGTATTCGTTCTGTGGGAGAGCGGAAGAGGGCAGAGTGGGACAAATATCAGAACGAATCAGAAAAAAAAAATCAACACACATCCAGTGCAATTTGACACACATAGTTTTAGCATGTGTGAAACGATACGGTGGAAAACACTTACCAGCATGAGCTTCTCGTACTCTTCTTCCAACGTGCTGCCGTTGAAGTACTTCTGCTCGATCGTGGTGTCGGGAAAGTAGTATCCCTTGCGGCAGATGCACCGATACGAGCCGCGCCGGAAGCCGAGTCCGGGTATTGGAGTGCACTGCGAGGACGGGAGTGAACCGAACAAACATTTGAAGGGAATCGCAATAGAAAGCGGAAAGGGAATTGGAACTTTAGTAAACATCTCGACCTAGCCAGTACGGTTTCGCTGTAAGCGAGAGGCGAAGCTTCCGAACAGAAACAGCTTGTGAACAAATAGAGGGAAACGATAAAGCGACGAACATAGTCAGGATGTTCTCGTCCTGCGGCCAAGCAAATTTGTGGTAATCTCCATTGGGCGAGTATAAAGTGTAAAGTGAGCGCTTCAAATTTCATCATGAGCTAAAAAAGAATACGGGGCACTTAAAATCATCGCTGTGTTCTCTGTACATGAGACGAAGGTGCATTCCTTGTCGGGACACATTTTGTACGGTTTCCAGTACAAAAAAAAAAACAAAAAACATTAAACCCATAAGACGTTAAAGTTGGCATAGAATACCGGCAGCAACATTGAAACAGCATTAAATTAATTAAAACTAATGAAAGCAATGAAAATTTATCGCTCGCAAGTTCTGCCCGTCTCCCTCGTGGGTCCAACTTACGAACGTGCACAGGAAAGGAAGTCAGGCACGTAGTAAAATGAGAAAAAGGTGCAAAAACAAAATCACCCAGCAGATCACCACTGAGAACGGAATAACCTCCAACGGACGAGCGCGAGGTAGCACATCGTAGCTTTAATGGGGCTTTCACCATAACTCAACAGCTCGCCCGAGGATGAAATTTACGTACGGTGTGTTTACTTTTTTGCCTCTTCTTCCATTCGCACCCATTTGGCACGTTTGGCGGTATGTGAAGAAATGAAAATATATAACGCGGGGTGTAACAAAAAAAAAATGTTTGCACTCCTTACAGACACTCAGTTTTAGGATGTGAAAATTGGGCAAAATTATATTTTTCTTATCATGATCCTTTCTTCCTCAGATCCTTTAAAAAAAAAACTTTAATTTTGTGTTTTCATACAGACACACTCTCAATAGAAGGTTATTTTTCGCGTAGCAAATGCTCCCAAAAAAAGCCACAGAAAAAACCTCTCTTTCACTGGTAACGTGAAGCAATACCGAACCGATGTTAGAAAAGTTGGCCATGCCCTGAAACCCAAACAGATGGGAGGCATGGACGGCAAACACTTCACCGTATCGCACCATCCGGTCAGCTGGAGTGCGGTACGGAGGGGAGGGGGGGTAGTAACACCAAAACAAACTCGCAACAGTACACCAGAAAGGACTTACCTCGGTCGTGCGCTGCTTGCATTTGTCCGTGCCGGCGAAAATGTTCAGCGGCTGCGGTGCCCCAGATGGGGAGTTCTTCTGCGGACACTGATCAATGTCGACGCGCCGTAAATCGATATCGATGCCAGATGTGCCCCTGGAGTGTGGAGAAGATGGAGAGGTGAGCTTTCGGTCGGTCAACTTCATATTGGCTTTGTTTGAATATCCATTATCTACTGCCCGGTTTCTTTTTTTTTTGTTACCGACCAGTACCGTCTTTTTCCATGGAACTGTTAGTTGGGGTTTTACATTGAAATTTTGTTGCAAATGTCGAAGTTTTTTCGGCGGTAGAATCTGGTTTGGATTTACGTTTTGTTCCAGTTTCATTGCGAAGAACCATTTTGATTGAGCAATTTTCCCATGTGCATTACTTATTCAAATGAAAGTATTTTGGAACTGATTTTCAATCAAATTCAACTAGTTATCTTCAACATTGTCAAACTAGAACATTTTTTGCCATTCGTTCTCACTTTTCCATCACGTGTATCACTTTTTAGTAAAAAGAGTTCATTTATTGGTCTAATTTACCCACCTACTGTTTTTTTTTTCTTAATCGTACTGGGGCGCTTTTGGTTTTAATTTTTGCATGATCCTACTCAATCAATTAGATCACAGCTGTTTAATCATTTGCCCCAATCAGCAAATTATTTATTAAGAGTCTTTTCCCGATACGCAGCAAGCGATCGTTCGTTCGCACACTTGTAATTCGCCCACGTTCTACGATAATCTCCATCGACTTTAGCGCCTAATCCAGCCCATTCCTTGCTGCCTTCACAGCATCTTTTCGTCACTTCCTTGAATAGAAAAAAAGCATTTCATCCTCACTCTGACGGCCATGGTGACACTTTTTGCAAATTTGCTAAATGACTCCTGACAGCTAAAGCCACAGCTGTCCACGCCACGCGGCTTTCCGCCCCTACGTTGTTGTCTCGCGAAACTGTTCAACGAACATC
>JXXA01017429.1:0-18267 GCA_000956255.1 Anopheles punctulatus
TCCCTGGGCCATTCTTTTCGGAGCCATTCTCCATGTGCACTACCATGTCACCATTGTCCAGTATCCTAAAATCATTTGTCGCAAATCCGTTTCTGTCACAGCCAATTGGTGTCCGGTGTGGTTAGTTTGGCTTGGCTCCTGGCAACAGTTTGCATCCTGGACCGGTTGGAGCACACCGAGGAAAACCTCAACCGTGACCTACATTTACTCGTGTGGATAAAAACAAGAGACTACTTGGCAAAAGAGCATCGTTTTGGTCAGCCTATGCAATAGCTATCAGAACACGGAACGAACATTTCTGTAACAGGAACAATTCATTAAACCACAATATATATTTTCCGGAGCAGTGTTAGCTGTTTGCAATTTGACGTGAACAGTTTTTTGTTAGCTTGTAGTTTTTCAATGTGCCACAATATGGGTAGCTGCTTATCGACGGTCGGGGTCTATTACCATTTAATGATGCTCATCGGTGGTAATATGTTAGACACTTTATGGATGAGCGGTTGACGCTGGCCAAGCCCACGACTGCGTTATGTAGCGTATCCGTATACTAGAATCGCTGGCAATGGTGTTTCGGACGGAAAAGAAGCATACCTTGAGAAAGGTGCCCATAATTTGTCCGGAACGATACGGGTTTCGAGTTTGTGTGAAGCATTCTTCGGATAAAGAGCAGTCGTCCTCAAGGCGGCTTTTGTATGCTTAGAAGCATTAACGTTTCTAGGAGAGTAAGAACTTTTTACATAGTAAATATGTATCGCCCCTTAACTCGTACGTCGGAGGTGGGCCGTTTTAGCTGTGGGTAGCTGTTGCTCACACCATGACGCCATGATTTGTTTTTCAAAATTTACATACTATTTTATAGTGTTGTGCAAGAAAATATTCATTCATTCCCCTGTGGTTTGAGGGCAGGGTAGTAAAACATACATTCGTGGATCTGACGTTATCTTCAATAATGTTATGTACCATAAGTGATGGGTTGTATTATGATTGTGGAATAGTGAGAAAGCCTGTTTAACTTCATCCGATTGTGATCAAAACACATTTATGATGGGCTTCAACAACAACAGTTGGCTGGTTCACGTCCCATAATTTATTCAATTTATCAAGGTTATTTCGCGTAACGGTGTTTCACAAAAAGATTAGCTTGATAGATGCTATTTATTAAGATTATCTTTCTTGGTTGTGTTTGCAATTGCTTCTGCAATACACCAAATCGTCATGGCAAGTAAAATTCTGTTTATATGTTGCAACCACTTTCTTAAAGATTCCTGTACAAAAAATTATCCGACATAACCCTTTCATCACTGATTTCATTCAATCTGAAAAGACTTCTTCAACCCGTTCCCTGCTTTGTAGAAAGAAACCCATCCTCCCCCATGGTGTAGCGTTGCGACTGCAAATGATGTTTAAAATTTTACGAATCATCCCTGCCGGTCGCGCTCTCCTCGGTTCACTCTATTATTATCACTGCACTGCACAGCCAACATTGTCGCGCTGCATGGCGCTGCAGCGAAATGGATAGCCTATCGTCTGACTCGCAGATAGGGCTCGTTCGCTCCTACACCGAGCCGACCCACCGGTCCTTGTCCTTGTCGTTATTTGCGTTGGGTATTATCTTGCAAGCGTTTGCTGGACGGGCGACGGAAGAAAACGAGCTTCAAGTGCAACCGCCGGCGCAAATCACGATTGCAGTGTAGCTTCTGCTAATGCATATGTATGCATGCACGTATCCTTTTGCAGTACGGCCCGGCTGCCCCTTCGGAGCACGAATGTCAACCACAATGGCACAAAGCAGATGGAAGCGGCCTACAACAGTGCTGAAAGGATAAGCGCACCGTGTACCCACCGCCATCCGTAGCATATCATCGGCACCATCCTTCGGTACACCCAGTGCGAACGATCGCTCGCCAACCGATGAGTGGTGTATACGCGTGTGTTGGGCCGCATGCAACCATCAGTTCCACTATCAGAAGCACCCGCTCCACCCGTGCCGGTCTTTGATTGAGTCCTCCTGCCGGTGCCGTCTAATCCTTTTTGCCGGTTTCTTAACCTCCAGCAGAGCACACGCGCGACTGCAGCGAGCAGTGTGGCTTCTTGGTCTGATTGCAGCGAAACCGGCCGTGATGTCGTCCCGTACGAAGCGCATGAAGAAAACGTCCTGGGGAGCGCGGGAGCGTGCGGGCATGAGCTTCCTCATCGTGGTGGCGTTCTTCGCCGTCTTCGGGCTGATCATCCTGACTGAGGTGCTGATGATTGACGACCGGGGCCGGGCCGGTAGCATTATCGTGCGCCACGGCAGCAACGGTGGCCGGTTCGGCGAGTCCGTCCCGGACTATGACGATGTGAAGGTAAGCTGAAACTAAATTATTCCGGCTGGCGGGATCCGGTGCGGGCGTAATAAGATTGCTAAATGAGAGTCGCCGCGGACCCACCGCGGACCCACCGCGGACCGGCTACCCGTGGTAGTACCGGAAACAATCGACACTAACGTATCGCCACCTCCACAGGACGACTATCTGGACGATACCGGGATCTTCGTGCGGGAAACGAAGTATGGCGGTGCGGCTGTGAAGAACATACTGAAGAATCAGAAAGGTATGGTGACGCTTGGCGAGGGCTTGCGTGTAGAGTTTAGGTTTTGTTTTTCACATTCGTGTTCTGGTTCCGTGATTAGTCTTCTATCACCCGTACTTAGCTGTAATGGTGAATGTAGTTCTATCATCGCACTCTTGACGCACTGCTCGCCATCCAGTTTGCTCACCCTCATCTCTGTAAAATACTACCGTAGTCGATGTTCCCGTATGTGAATGGTTGTACCTTTCTTCCTTTATCGACCTTAAAGATCTGAAAAACTCTATTGGCATATCCGTGCAAACAGATTCGGCCGAACCGCGGAACCCGCCCGTCGTGCCCTGGGGCCAGATGTTGCCGTCCAAGATCGAGCAAACGTTGCCCGGCTTTCCGGCCGACATGAAGCCAACGGACGGCTCGTGGGAGATAGTGAACGGCACAAGGTAATTGGCAGGCTGGCGGGCCGACAGGTGCCCCGATGCAGTAGCGCATTTAGCGTGATACGAGGTGTGATTGAGCTTGTTCGTTCCTTTGCTCCCTTTACCCACGCGCCCGCCGCAGGTACAAGTTCTTCGTGTTTTCCGCCTTCTACGATCGACGCGATGGCAAGCTGGTGCGTGTTATCGGGGCCACCAAAACGCGTGGCCCGGAAAAAGTGTGGTGCCGGTTCTGGTACCAGACGGGGGTGAACAGTACGAAATATCGATCCGCTTCCGTGATGGCTCGGGTGAAGGTGAGTGAGCTCACCGGTGCCCTGCAATGGTCGGGCTTCGGTGCGCCGGAAAATTGGTTTTACTCGTTCATGCTTTCATATTACGTCCCGATTTTTGTTACCTTTCGCTTCCCGCGTACAACCTTAGATCATCCGTGAGAATTGGAATCTTAAGTACAGCGCGTGCTTCATCCTCTGTCCCATACGTGGACCGTATCCGGAAGTTCCGCACGCCGTGAGCGTGGTGAGCAAAATACGGGCAGCACCGGGTAATGTACTTATGCTGAGGAACACCGACAACGTAAGTGTGTTTATTCGTCCTATGACAATGATTTTCAATCACACACATACACACAATCATGCCAGGTCGTACAAAGTCCTACAAGTCCGATGCACATGACATCTGGTAATTAATTTTCGTTCAAACATCGAACATGTGAACAAACATAACTTTTTAACTATCCAATTTGAAAATTTGTGCTAGCTCTATTATCTTATTTTGCGTGTATTGCACTTGGCTAGCATTTTCCGTCGAGTTAGTAAAGTTGTTCGGTCGTATGCGTAAAAGTTTTCAGATTGGCACTGAACTGTTGAAATCAGTTTGATCCGTCTGAATCTGAATACAATCAAAACGCATTGAGATGCAGCTTTTTATTTTGATTTTTTTTTGTGTACTAGAAAAGTTTTAAGCATAAGACACTCTAGTTGAAATATATATTTTTGCTACTATGCTACACTCCAACATTGCCATGTTATTAAGGTTCTTATAAAATGGGTGTTAATTTGTCTTCATAATGTAAGAAAAGTTATAACATACGTTAATATTGTTGGAATAGGAAAGTTCAATCACTTATTACCTAAATAAAATATTTATTAACTCATGTGCAGTGGTAGCGGCGCCGGTCTTTAACACGACAGGACCGTTACCATGATCCCATTGGGACCGTCTCCCCATAGTGAGGAGTGACTAACCAGCCATGGTGGTAAAATCAGTCTAGTATGCCGGTATGATGGAAAGCATGACCCCTCCGTCCTTATTGCAAAGAGAAGAAGAATATACAAGCTTCCATGGGTATGATGTGGTAGTGAAATTTTCCAATGGTTCTTTTTCAATGATAAATGAAATCAGTTTAAAGAATGGCTAACAATTATAAAATGAATTTCATCCTTTTCTCATATTGTTCCCTCACACAGGATCCTGACTTTACAAATCGCACTTTTAGCAACATACCAAACAGTATCGGAGTGTGTGTCAAACCCTTACACTTTAACTACGATCAGGTAAAAGAACAAACCATAATATGTTTTCTAATTATTTTTAACATTGCTTGTTGCTGCATTGCTTACTCCGACATCCCGAACCTTACAGGCGTTATATTTGCTGGAGTTTCTCGAGCTAAACAACTTATTAGGCGTAAGTCACTTCACTTTCTACAATCATACGATCGGTCCGAAGGCTTCCTGCGTACTGCAGCACTACGTAAACGGCGATCTGCCTCAGCACATTGTACCGTACGAAGACGCCACCAGTCCGGCAAGGACTGCCAACAGCAGCAGCAGCAGCAATGGGGCGTCAGTCGTCGATCCGACCGATGCTCCTTATCACATGCCTACCAAATACAATGAAGACAATACAGCACAACTGAAGCCAAAAATTACTGTAAATATTTTGCCATGGAATTTGAGAATGCGCTCGCAGAAGGAGATACGAACCGAAGGGCTGTTTGCATCGCTGAACGATTGCTTGTACCGAAGCATGTACAGGTTAGTTGTAGGGAATAGGACACGTATGCTGCCAAAGGGCAAAGAACGAATGGAGAGTGCCATGGCATTTTGTTTTTCCTCCACAGATACTCACACGTTGCTTTGATTGACTTGGACGAGTTTATCATACCACACCACAATGACACTTTGATTGATCTCATCACGTAAGTGGGTGCTAAGTGTGCACTTCATTGCCCTTGCGAGGCTTCGTTCGCTAACCGACACTTGAGGTCTTGCTTATGTGATGTTAATAATGTTTTTTTTTGTACCTTTTTGCGTTTTCTTACGTCCTACTGTACGTCCACTTCACTATCGACCCCGCCCCCCGAAGATGGTTGTCGAAGCGCATCAACAACCGCAACACGGGAGCTTATTCTTTTCAGAATGCATTTTTCTATCTACAATTTGCTGACGACGAACTGATGTACAGTGGACCCGGGACGCAGATAAATCTAAGGGCGGCATTGACCACGCAACGAAAGACGCGCCGAAGATCGAAGTTGCATCCGCAGAAACAGCGGTCAAAGTATATCTGCAAACCGGAAGCTGTTATCGAAGCAGGCAATCACTTTGTGTGGGAGTTTTGTCCCGGTCGAGGTTCCTTGAATGTGCCCGCCGATGCGGCCATACTACATCACTACCGGGTGCGTCCGTCAGCTTGACAAAACTTACTTTCTTTAGCACACGGAATAAAACTCTCCCTCTTCCATTGTAGGTGTGCGAGTTTGGTGGAGACGACTGCATCAAAACACCATCCGTTGTGGACCGAACCGCTCACCGCTACTCGAAGCGCCTTCTAGATCGGGTCGGTACCGTGTACAACTACCTTAAGGACACGTGCAGCCTGCCGGATATTCCAAGGGCGCCAACGAAACCACCGCCAACACGCAGAAAGGAGTTGAAAATTCGTATCCCACTGAAACCGGAGGTCGAAAAGAAAGTGACCGATGCGGACAAAACCCATCCGAATGGAGTGAGCGATAGTTCGCCGGAGCCCGTTACAGCGCCAGTTGAAGTTTTACATAAAACACGCTAAATTGGACAGATCGACAGACAGAGGCAGAGACAGATTGAGATTATGAAAAATTCAATAATTTGAAACCACTTGATTAGTTTTAACAAACTTACTTTTCACAAACTGCAAAGGCGGCAAAGTTAAGGATACAGTTTTGTGTAATAATCTTGTATCTAAGAGGCTTGCTTTTGTTTGTGTCAAATCGTTTAAAACATTAACCATGTGAGGGTAATGTAATCAAACGTGTTGGATTGTAAGCTATAGTGAACATTGAGTAGCAAAGAATACAACTTGCATCATAAATTACTCAATTTAATGGGTTTTTTTCATGATGCATGAACTATGATCTACCAGCTATTCCAACCGCAATTAATTCTATTCATAGAGTCAATAAACACTATTGGTTTACAACATGAGTTCGTAAACATTAAACCGTCAAACATAGGAAGTAAACTCAGATAATAAAACTGAAAACTTGGCGTAAACTTACTTTCTTTGAGCGAAAGTGTAGTACGGCTACACTCATATAATAAGATTATGCTTAAGATTTTAACATTTTCCTACATTTCAGTTGTCTATTTTACGGTTACTCGTTGGCAGACTAGGGCGTGAGCTTTTAAAGGATCTCTAAGAAATCCTCTGTAATAGGAACATAAATGACGTACATGTGTTAAAAACGCTTCGAATCGAGCAAAGCAAGCAGTCGAAACAATAATGCAGCCTAGAAGCAAACAATTTTGAAAATTCTTCCATTAAACGCCATTCGCCACAAGGTCGGGTGATGAGACACAATAGGGATACGTTCAGTTCAACGCGCCGTTTAGTGCAGCGCAGGACGTAGCGGATAGTATACAGAAATGCTACAGAAAGCACACGTACGTTCTATGACAGATACTAGTGCAAACAGTAAAGGGCGATAGTCAATACACGATACGCAGCGGCACAGTCTTAGAACATCGCATATCAGAACAAGAGAATAATTCAAATCAGTACTTCAGTTTTTCTTTTGGTTCTAACATAATATCAATAGTTAGTCTACACTACACGCAGTAACAATTGATAACTATAACAACGCATCAGCTGAACAAACACTCGCATCAAATCCACCGGGTGTACCAATTTTTAAGATTTAACGTTTCGTAACAAGCAAAGATACAAGGAACGGTATAAATAAATGAAAAAAATGAATGAAAAAATGAATACTTATTAATGCGTTCCATTTCTTTCCGTTTCGTTGCTATATTTTGTACTGCTATCATAGTGATTATACGCAATTCAGTGTAATTATCCTACATAGAAGACAAAAGTTCTTAGTGACGCGTTCTCTGTAACATATTTGAATTGATACAGCCAATATTTATCATACTCAAGGCGATGGAATAACACGAAAAGGACCGAACAAACGCGCGGGATGGAGAGGAAATTCAAACGGGTTGCGATGGGATTGCAGCGGGATGTAATAAAGTACCGAAAAGGACATATTTTACAAAACATCGATGCTGTTACATGGTTTTTTTTTTTGGTTAGTGTTGAGAACAGCATCATTTCATTGGAAGTAAAAATCGAGATGTAGGTTATAGAAGTCCTTGCTTAGTTTTATTGTATAAATACTTCTTTTCTTCTTCATTGTTGAAAAGAGTTTTTGAGTTCTTAATGCCGAATTTCATATACATAATTTATTATTGCTGTCTTCATGTGAAATTTAAGGATGGTTTTTGCTTGAATGGTATTATTTCGCGTCGATTTTAAGAATGTTTAATAGTTTTTTATTATCTTTTGATTTCATGGTTAATGGTTTAAAGTGTTCACACCAGAAATTATATTTGAAAAATGATTGTTAGTTTTGCTGTGTATGGTTTGAACAACAATTTCCCTGTCTTTTCAGGGTAAGATACCTTTGAATGTATTTTAGTAATTTGGGAAATTGATACAAGCTTTATCATACATATATTTCCAGATCGCATCAAAATTAGTTTAATTTTTTGAGTTTTGTTTGTATGAGAACCATTTACATTTTTGAGAAAGCATTTATTTTTCAGAGATGTTTTTTATGAGATCAGGATAAAAATGTATCTTATCTCCCGGGATAAACATTGGGCATAAATATAACACATTCAATAAATATTGGTGACGTTTTGGTGAAGTACAATAATCATAAATGTTTCAATAATTGTTTTGTACTTTTGCATACTTTTTGCTGTACATTTTATCTCTGTACTGTAGGAATTTTTAATAAGATTTTGTTTTATATATAAGTCATACGTGCAACAAATAACATATTTCGCATGTGTTATTACTTATAGGATAATTTGTGTGTTTATTGAGACATTTTCCGAAGCCCACCCCAGCAAAGCAAATCAACCCCGATTCAATTAGTGTGTTTTCCTAATAAATCAGTCAAAAATTGCTATTCACAGATCGGCTAAACTAACATACACAGTGAAAATGAATTAGTAAGTATCTACCAACAAACACATACTTACACATCCACAAACACTCGCAAGCCACGTGGCTTTCTATCAACAATCGTGTGGAGTAAGCTTTCCAGCGGTGCCGTTATTTACTTCTACCAACATTGGACCACCCTCAAACCATCCCTTCCTTCACTGGAAAACCATCTCGCGTATATTGTCCCTCTCTTTCTCTCTCGCTCCCGTTTCTCTTGGCGGTTGATACTCTCCGGAAAATCTCCCGATTTCTCGCACTGTCGAATGTCCTTTTTCCATGCACGAAGAGCGTCCGGCCAGTGGACGCTACGCTAGACGCTGCTCAGCTTTACTCAGTCAGTAAGCGGCATTCGGAAAGATTGTACAATTTTCCCTGGCATAATCGTTTTCCTGCTAACTGGTCATCCTGCTGTACGGTACAGTGTGGTACTGCTGTTTAGTGGCATTTGTGCGAAACAATAACTATCAAGGCTGAAACCACTTTCGAGTAAGTGCTTTTCACGAGTGTTTCGGTGTTGATTATTGTGTGACAGCAGCGTAATGTGGCGGCGCCCTGCCTCTTCAGCTGCTGCTAAACGACTGCTTCCGATTATGTAAATCTCCGCCTGTAAGGTCAACAACAGCTGATAGGACTGGTGGTGTGGTGGTACTTGCACCGAGCAGGGCAACGCCAACCGATGTGGGTCGGTTGCAAGCATGTCTGTCGGTCGTTGAGTCCGTAATCTACGGCCAACACGTCTGCTATCGATCGATCGATGGCATCATCTTGCAGCAGCACCCGTTCGACCCGTTCTGACAGTGATATCATTCTGAGTGAGCAGTAAGTCGACTCGACGAAGCGATCCGTACAAACATCTTTCCCTCCATCGACGGTGGCGACGGGGCGGTTGGGTGTGTGTTGTGTCAGTGCGAACGGTGTGAGTTTCCAACATAGAGACACATAGCAGGCGTTGCACTCTTAAGCCGTGCACAGTGAATCCTGCCATCCACGCGGGCACTGGGTAGTGAAGGGATGGGTGGTTGAAAATGTATATTTCGCTGGATCGCTTCCAGAGCCAAGCGCGTCTAACAAATCTTTTATGAAAATCGATTGATTTTTCAAGCGTTTGCATTGCGAAGCAATACGGCAATTATAATTATTCATTCAATCGTTGGCCGTATGTTTAGATTCAATTCGAGCTAGTGCTGGTGTTTCTTGTGCATGTATTTGTGTATGCCGATGTGTGTATCTGTGTGTATGTGCGCGTCTGTTAGTGATTGATGTTGCGCGGCCTCCATTGTCGGTGTCCGCAGTGTAGAAGTGTGATTTCTGGTGCATTCGTGTGCGCTGCTCCCGGAGTGGTTGCTGGAGTTGCTGATAAGTTTTGTAGCCTGCGGCTGGGAATGTGCGAAAGTGATAATCGTGCTCGGCACTGCTGGCCGGTGAAGAAGTAACTGCTCTTCGATAAGCCCCGCGGCTAGGGTTGGTATTGTTGACAGCTTCAACGGCTATGGCTGCGCGGTGAAAAAACAGAAAACGCCGTCACTTCAGCAACAAGTGCAGAGGTAAGTGTCATTTATCATTGAAACGAATCTGGCCCATGGGGGTGATTTGGTATGTAAATTTCAGGTTGCTTCGATTGTGTACGAAGGGCTTACGATTTTCGCAAAACATACACCTCGATCGTCATAATCCCAGCAGGGATTGTTGGTACGGTATGATAATAGCGATGAATGTTACGCGTCTATTGAGCCGCTGATAGCGTGTTTGGGCTATTAATAATGTGTTCTTTTGCATTGTTGTGTCTGTCACAATATGTATATTGTGAAATATTTGCTCACGATAAGTAGAAAAACAAATGCACACAATATTAGAAACAATCGTTCGTTAAAAATATGTTAAATACCCTGAAACGCTGCTCAACAAACAAAAAAAAAAAAATCACACAAAAAAGGAATTCGAGCTGCACTGATTGCGCAGCAGAAGAACTGGTGCAATCGATATAAAATACTACGCTCCTGAAAACTTTTGCAACATTGCAACGTTTCTGATGCAGCCCCGAACGAGCTTCCGTTCCGGTTACGGCATTGTAACGCTGCCATGAGATCGTTTGAAGTACTGCATTCTGTGTTACCACGGACTTCAAAGGGATTTTTCTCCCATGCTTTGCTTACTTTTCCGCTTGGCGTAACGTCTTATGCATCGGTTAATGTTCCTCTTCGCTCCGATTCATTACGTTGGTATGAAACCATCTTGAGTGAAATTTAGAGTTTGTACACATCCTGTACACCTGTGTTACTCGTGCGTAGATGCTCATGTTCAGTAGTAAGTGAGAAAATAATCATTACATGCTGTTCTCGTGATATTCAATACACTAGCTTACTACATGGAATCGAGAATTAAGGAATCGAAAACGTTTATATTACATGCTAGTTTCAAGAATAAGGAAAAAAATTAACTTAGCTAAAGTACATTTCTAAGAATTTTGGCTGCTCGCATGGTTAATCAATACATCAATTTATTGTTTTCCATTAATCAGAGTAATAAGCAATACGCCTAGGCTAGGCTATGTAAATGTTATAAATCTTATTGAAAATATCAGAGGAATGGACAAACACGAGGAACGTGTCTAACACGTCGAACATGTGCATTAAGCACAGTACAGGTCATATGAAATCGTTCTATCAAATGCTTAATTAAATGAAAAACTGTTTGTATCGCCGATTGCATCGGACAGGCTAAACCTGATCAAATGAATTTCATTCAATAGAAAGAATACTCCTCTGGGAGTGGACGCAAGCTGGTGAGAAAGAATGCTTGTATACAAATTCGCTTGAATAATTTCCCAACATCAATGCAACTTTTTCTTCCTTCGGAAACAACAAAGAATGGAAAAATGTAGTGCAAAAGTAAGTTGAGAAAGAAAACGCGCATCAGAAAGCAGTGTGTATTTTTAACAAAGATTTAAGATTTTATGTGCGGAACGGAACATATTTAACCTCTCTAGCAATCAATGAAATTAGAATTGAAACATTCAATTAAGTTTTCAGTTATTCATTGTATGGCATTGAACAGCTGAGTAGCTCAGATCAGAATGCTAATAACACTGATTAGGGATGGAAAAAATTGAAAAAAAAAAAATCATTTTTTCAGCTCTCTCCAACATTATTTATTTCCCGCACAAGTCCCCGGGCACCCTCATAACTCTGGTTAGCAATCGCAGCGCAGTGTGAACGTTATTCATGGTGTGTGAATTTTTGCGTCTCTCCGGTTGGGCAGGGCAAAGCGGGTCCGACGACGATGTGGCTTTGTGTTCCGCTTTCAAAATCGAAAAGCTTAACCGCGCCTCCAGGCAACCGGGTAGGAAGGAGTTTCACCAGGCAGCTTACCAAACCCTTGAGGGACACGAAGTGGCAAAAAGGCGCTAGGCACAGGCGCGTAGTACGCGCGAGGTTTTCCCTTCCTTTCACGAGGTGCTTTTAAACATGAATAATGTTTAGTTTATTTCAGCAATGTATTGCATTATTTATGATTCATATACGTCGACTCGCGCACGTATCCGCATACGTATTGTGCTGTTGGTATATAGTGCTTGGAAAGGATGTACGATTTTTTTTCTTTCCCTCCGTCTTTGCACCCCACAAACGCCATTCCACTAGACAGTACAATGGGCGAAGAAAAGCGGTATCCACGAAAGAGGTACCTGCTTCTCGAGCATAAGCTTTTACTTTGCCTGACGAAATGGTTGCTGGTGAAGTTACGATACCAGAACATGTTCCGTGAAGCACGTTGAAAGCTAAATATTGCTCAGCAATCTGCACATCAACGGAAGTATGATTTCAAGAGGAGTTTGCAAATTACATGCCATGGAAGTTCCTGTACATACAGGGTTCGGGAACCAAACATATATCTTACATCTTCTCTTAATTTAATTTTCAAAATACAATTCTATAGATGATGCAATCAAGCTTCAAATGCCTCCCTTTCGTGTAGATGTGCAAATTGAAAATAAAATAATTAGTCCCACTAGCAAATTTGCCATGTTCATAAGCACTGCGTGGATTGAGCAGGAACAGATTAAAAGAAAACAAAAATAAAAGTAAGCTGCTGCTAGTGAAGCATCCCATCCGTTTTGTAGATTTACTCGGCGGATAACCGGCCTGCAATTTGCTACGAAATAAACAACTGGTTATTGTTTTATTTATTCCGCCAAAATGGGTTGAATATTTGTTGCTCCTACTAACGCTCGCACAGTGCTGAAAGCAGCAAAAAATCTGACTGAAATAAGAATGAGCATTGCAACGAAAAACAAAAACTTGCTCTCTCTCTCTCTCACACACACACGCACACACAGAAAATTGGTCCGGAAAATTTCGGTGAGTCGGCTAGTTGGTAATGCTACTCAGCACCCTCGTACGAAGCAACAGCAGACTGAGAATGTCCGCTTGCAGTTGCAAAACATTCAAACTGCTCCGGCTCCGGCATCCGGTTAAGTTTTTGGGGAATTTGGGAGGCTTTTCGGAACCGTCGAGCGAGGGCCACATTTTGTGCATAGTCCATTTCGCCCGCCACCAGACCACCGAGCCCTGCTGCCAATGCACGGCTGCTATTCACGGCACCGGGAAATGCGAGACCCTTGCCGTGACCTATCATTCCCGGCCGTTGCCGGGCGAAAATGGCCGATGGCCGAGTAGCACCGACCGGAGTAAGCCACAAACAGCGTTTGCTCTTCCGGGTGATTGTGTGTGTGTGTGTGTGTGTGTGAGTGTGTTGAGATTATGTTGTGTGTTTCTGGGCGGTTCGTGCCCAACTAACCCGGAGCCTACCCTGGCCGTGTGTAACCGGAAACCGGATGGGATTGGGGGATTGTTTTGTTCAACTATTTGGCAACCGATCTCGCGTGTGTGCGTGTTCGGCTCGGTGAGCACAATGGCGGTTGTACGGTGCAATAACACGGTGCGGGATTGATAACGAACTGAAAATCCGGTTAAAATCCCACACCGAACACTGAATCAGCGTGAATCCCCAACCCGTCTAGTCGAAAATCGACACGATGGAATAAAGAAAAACAAAAATACAACGACGATTGTCCCAATGGCCCAAGGGACTCAAGCAAACACCGGCACGGGACCGGGGTGTCACTGGATCTGGCGTACCACCGGCGCTTGTTGACAGTTGACGATAACGGGGCAAATTTCGGTGGAACTATTTGATTCAATTCCGTTCCCGTTCCGATGCTCGTTATTGCTTAGTGACGTTCGGTGAGTGGCGGCAATGGCAGGATGGAGCGGATGTTCGAGCGGGTGTAGTTTAAATTTATTAAAGTGACATCTATTCTGCAACGGGCAAGCGCAGCCTGCAAAGGATAAAGATATTACGGGCTGACAATTTCGCTGGAAAATAATTATCCCACCCGTCGGGCCACACCGTTTTACGACTTACGTTCCGAATAAATAATTTTGCTTAATCATTAGATAGAGCTAATAGGATTCATGAGTATCGCTCGTTATCGCTGGCCAATGCCTATCAGGGAGCATGCAATTGGTCTATAAGATTTAGAGAATGCAATTTTTACGTTTGAATGGTTTGCAATTATTTTCAAAACGTTATTTTCAAATCCTGATGCAATTATCGTTGTGGGATAGTGCTTCTCATCTTTTTCTCGTGAATTATTCTCACTTTTAAATCTGAACTCTTACAAATAAATGTTAAATACTCTAACAAATAACATAAATAACTACTGTAGACATTGACGTCAAAATTGTTCTGTATCAAACATTTGACACTGAAGAAATGACAATGAAATGTAAATAAAAGAAAGGAAAAATCAAAAATGAAACGTTTGTCAAAAAAAAGCAAAATTACAGCTCATTAAAGATTCAAACCAGGACAATTTGTGAAATAACACTTGGTTTTTTGCAGTTTGCAGAATGTTTACTCGTTTTTACCATAGTACATCTTATTTGTATGGACCTTTCAATACGTCAAATTTGCAGTGTATAGGGTTAGTAATGAACAAGCATCTTAAAATAGATTACTCACTCTTTTCAATAAATTTTTCATTGATTCGATTATGTGATGTGCTAGATCCTAGATACCTCTTGTCTAAGAGGTACTGAAACTAAACTGCAAACGAAACATATTATAATCTACGTACGTATTTAATTGTGTTTAAATTTGTTAGTGGAGCGTTCCTAGAAACTCTGGGTTCATGTTAAAGCTAGCACAACAAAAGCAGCATCTTCATTGATCGATGTGTGAACTTAGCATGTTTGACCATCATTCCGCTGGAATTGTTTTTAAAGTAATCCATTTCAATCCTTTAAACACCGGTAAAGGATTAAATGAAAAAGGGGCTCATCGGCAGCATTCTAATAGACCGCTGAGGTCGACCACTTTGTGTCCGGCACGTCTTGCACGGGTACGTAGATGCGTGCGGAAGATTGAAGCACTGCCAGATCGCTGGTACGTCGTACGTGGCAAGTGTAGAGCAACCGTTCGATAAAATCCAACATTAATAAAAGTCCTCAACATCGACCCAAACGATGCAAGCACGTGATGCAGGATCGTGTGCGGGTGTATGCGTGTGTGGCATCGTTTTCGGGCTTTGAGCGTTGGGTCAGATCTGTTGAAAGTAATCTTCACCATTTGCACAGTCGTTTTGGTCCTTTCAGCGACACTTCCTGGAATGAAAATATAGCGAGAAATCCTTTTTCATCCGCTCAGCGAGAAAACGGGCACACGGTGTGTTGCAATCGTTCGAAGTTCTTTCATTTACTGCTGGACTACCGGATGGACCACGTCACAATTTACAAACCCCCGACAAAAAACAGACTAGAGGCAGGGGTCAGAGGCAGTAGCACAGTGATGGTCGGAATTGTAGCTTTGCGAACGTTGTTGATAGGATTTTGTGCAACCAAAAACATCCTAACAGGGAATTAAAGCGTATTGCATTCGTTCCTTGCCTTTAGCAAAAGATATGAACATTTTGAAAATTCCTTATGGTGTTTTGCAAAAGCTAAGGTATTCAAAATTAGACATACATACGAGTGCAATACTTTCCTTCACACTTACATGAACCTAATATTTCTTCGTAACCTCCCTTGTCTGATGCTTTTATCTTGTCAACAGGAGTTCGTGGCAGCATTTGTTAAAGCGCAAATGTTGCAACACACTTTTTTGGGGTTTTGTTCGCTTGTGTTCCAGAGACCAGCAGCCAGCTATCCGGTCGCTGGTGTGCTTGCGTGCGAACCTGCTCCACAACTATCGCAGTGGATGACCACTTGCCCTAACCCGGTTCAATATTGGACTGCTACTTTCACCTGCGCCCGCACGGCCCGGGCAATGAAATGCTCGTCCAATTCCACCCGGCTAGCAATATGGCGCGATGGTTTGGGATGGGTGCACTGGTTATTTGTTTCGCTGTTCAAGCATCCAGCATCCCTGGGAGACTTCGAGTGCAATAGTTGGTCATCGGTCGATCCTTTCTGACGCTTCATTCCTCATGCGCGCTCGCTCTCGTGCACGCTGAACGGGGGTGGGAGAAGCGTAGTCAGCTTGTGCTGTCGGTTTCGGATAATAGATTGAATTTTTGGGAAATTTATTGCCATTTTTCGATAACTAATGTCTATGTATGATTCAGTAAAATTGAACGAATGCCAACAGAATGGGGCTCCCTCGCACACTGGGTCTCTAGCTCTTTTCCGTTCTCTTTCTGCTCTTCTCCATTGACCAAAAGGAACATCCTTGCCACATCCAGTTGTGTGTACTCTGGCGACTTAGATACTATCTGCCTCAGAATAGATGTAGTTTTCACGTCTGTGTGTGTGTGTGTGCTCGCCACTACGTAGTTCATTGCAAGTGCAATCAACTTGACCATCGAACGAATTTTCCTGTTCCTTCCTGTTGGCCGATAACAGCCGCGTTTCTAACATCCAACACCGAATGTTGCTAGTCGTCTCCTGCAATGACTCTGGCCTACAATAGGAGGTTTCAGTTTTTGGTACGCGGCGTATGATCACGATCGCTAGTTTATTGATAATCAATCGTCCACTTTCAACGCTCGCTTTTTAGTTGAAACATCCATCAACAGTGTATCGAATCAATTCTATCCGCAGACCAGCTGGAACGAGAGATCCGCCTGGAAATTTAACACGTGTCCCATGTGCGAGCCTTTCGATAGGCGCTGAAATGTTAGCATGATAAACGAGTGCCCCTCGAGATAGGGACGGTTTTTCAACAGGGTGGTTTAAAACGATGCAATTATTACTAGGCCCTCCTGTTCCACGAACACTAACCAGATGATAGATACGGCAAGTGTTTCGAAAAAGTATAGAAATATCGATTAGTGCAATTCCAACCCAATATCGGTTTGTACATGTGGCGAGTGCTTTTCATTGATATTATTTGGTAATTTTAATTAATAGCTAGATGCTTTATTGAAAGCTAAAAGGAATGTCACCGATAGACCATCTAGCTTATGTTGTTTATTTAAACATTAGTGCCACTAACCATTAGTGCTTACTTAGAAAAGTTTCGTAGTTTTTTATGCATGTTTTAATAAAAAACAATTTTCACTTCAATTTTAAATTTTCACAAAACAATTAAGGATGATTTATGTTACAAATAAATAAGATCGATAAAATTGAGTCGAACTTGAGTCTTACTACAAACAATATTGTTTAATTCATTGTTCAGTAAGTTAGGTTTGTAGTAGAAACATTTTGACGAAACGGCCAAAGTCATGCCTGACGCCATTCTTCACCGGTTAGTCACCTAGTTTACTGTTTAGTAACTCCTCACTAAAGGGGGGACGGTTTGAATGGCACGGCGAGGCGTTACCACTACATCGCTAGGCTGTCCTAAACTACGATTAAACTATTTCCTATTTTTTATCACACATTATCTTCTAAAACAACTATTGTTGGAAATAAACATATCTATAGAAGCATTATATTGCACAATCATTTCTAGATATTCTTAAACATTCACGGAAACATCAAAGTGCTAGCTAAAATGACCTAGTGCTAGTTCCCAGATTTCCAGTGCTAGTTAAAATGACAGTAAAATTACATACCTGTTAGTTCTAGTAATGCTATAAAGCCCGTGAGATGACAAACATGACCTTGTAGCCCACTAAGCCACTGAATGAAGAAGAATGTTTACGCGAAAGACATTATTTTGAAGGCCTTTTTTGAATACGTTGTAATTGTAGCACGGATTACAAAAAGCATTTATGTATACTTCAGAAAACCCCAAACACATCTGTCTGTGCCCTTTTGATGGTTATTGCGTGAACAGTACACAAAATTTTATCTCCATTTTCTTTTCAAAATGACATAAAGGTTTAGCGTTGAATTTGAAACCAACCTTCGGTTAAAATATGTCCAACGCTGATGTAGTAGAAGCGGGCGGGTTTAAAATTCACATAAAGTCGTGAAAGCTGAACGACTGCTGTGAACATTTTGTACGATCCCGAACCGGTACATTCAGGAAAACGATTTTTCTCTACCTTACCCTCGAATTGACGAGTTTTGTTTTTTTTTTTTTGGTGCTTGATAATTCCTTCCTGCGACGTGCCCCGGTAGATTGTTTCGAATTTCTGTTTTCATGTCCCTGCCATCGGGCTTTCCTCATTAACCGGGATTGGCAAGTTTATTCTACGAAACGACGAAAGCTACGCAGTTTCTGTGGCCCGCAAATGAAAGTATACCGCCCGGCAGAGAAGTGCTGACGATGCTGGGGAACATTTTTCGTTGCCGTGAAAAAAATCTCCACA
>JXXA01017432.1:0-15507 GCA_000956255.1 Anopheles punctulatus
CTAGCTTCTTCCAATAGTGCAACAATCGTTATTCTCCGTGAGTTTTTCATACAGACAAATTCCTCCAGCGAGTTAAAAATCATAAATTCCAATCGCGAATGGATGAAACACGAAAATTACAACGAAGATCGTACGTCACTCACCCCTTCCCGAGCGTGCCAAAAGGGAATACAGATCACTCCGCCAGCAGCCCGGAAATCAGAAGCTCACCACAGTGCAAAAATTCCACAATCCTTCCCATCCCTCGGTCGTGTTGCTCAAACGTGCTGATGCTATCCCCATTGACCGCGCCTCGCTCGGACGATGGACTGGTGGAATCGGAAAATGAAATTATCATTTATATTCATCCAATCCCTAGCATCGATACCGGCAAGCAACCACTAGAACAACAACCCCGGCCGGAAAGCCGGTGCCGCAACTGGATGCGCTGTCAATATCGGAGGAATCCACCACCGGACGGGACGTGAGGAGACTTCATGAATTGGGCTTCCCCTTTTTGGGGTTTGGGGTAAATATTTTAATTCCATACACCGTCTTACACGGTTGGAGAATTTCTCGCACCCGGGGTTTTTCTTTTTTTAATTCACTCCCGAGCGTCTCCGAAGCAACCGAAGCAAGGGATCATCATTTTCCAAGTGTGCCCGGGACATCTCTTATTATGGCAAATAATTGACTTCGGTGCAATCGCCCATCGTTCACGCAGACCCGATTGGGCGGAAGAATGCAGGTGAAGCTGGCAGTTGCATTCGTAGGATTCGCCCAGCACGACAATGGCAGCTTCTACAAGCAAGTCCGGGACGCCCGGGACGTTCGGTCCCGGCAAACGTCCTACTGCTGGGGCTGAGGTGGATTCCTCAGAAGCCGTCCATCATCGCGTCTGCCTCGGCCCGTCCCTGCCCGATGGTTCATAACTAGATTTTCGCTATCGTGCAGCATCGGAACGGATAGGATACGGAACCTAAGGAAGGTTGCGGCGAGCATACTAAAGCCAGTACCACACCCATCTTAGAACAAACGAAGAAAAACCCCTACCACACAGACAGGATACAGCGCCTAGGCGAACGAACGTAAAGGCACGGGCAAAGGCTGGAGCTAGTTGGTGGGCTGCTGGTTCGGCAGCAGTGTGAGGGTACATACATACTAGCACCAGCAGTACGTTTGTATGCAAATTTAGCACATACATTGGCAGGCATTGGTCTCTCGGACGTTCTCACAGCATCATCGGCTAGCACCCTTGGGGAAGGTACGGTAGGGAAGGTGTGAAAATGATCGCCATACGGCCATGGGACTGGCGAATGGTGCCATTTACACTTACGTTTTACCGAACACCAGGGGAAAACAAAACAAAAACAAAAAGCGAATAAAAACAACACCGCCTGCACGCACTCACACTCGGCACGCTTGGCACTCTGGGCGAGCAGGACGTAAGCCCGATGGTGACATTCCTTCCAAGGAGTCGTTTGAAAAATGACATGCAAATTTGATTGCGTTAACTCCTGCTGAGTCGGGAGCAGGAACCGCACGTAACTGAATTCCTTTGCGCCAGCGTGAGCATGTGTGCGCGTGTGCTCTGGTGGCCAGCAAGACACGACGTTGAAAGGAGATCTTCTTCCGCACAAAACGACGCAATCTTGCCGTTTGCAGGTGGTGGAAGCGGCTCACCACTGGGGCTGGTGTTTGGAGCATGAGAAAAACGCATCCTGCGGATATGAATATCAACCCAACGGGCATTGCTCGACCAGGGCGAAGGGGAATTGTTTGTCGCTGCGCTTCACTGCATCCTGCTGTTATCGTTTTGCACTGGCGATCTGCAATCAGGAAGAGTGCATTTACAAGCTACAACAATGCAAACCATCTTGCATAAGCCACAACGGACTGAACCGGTTGCTAGATTATTAGAATTTAATTGACCCGTTTCTATCCAAGAGTGGCTTGAAACGCTTTTCTGTTCGCAGTCAATACCGAATAATGAGTAGGAGAATGTAATTTCTTGATGTAATAGCCTTCACAACAAGCTTGTTTCCTGTTTTCCTGCTACGAGCGATAAAGAATTTAATTAATCTATTGGAAACTTTGCAACTACTCAGCTTGCACTGAGCTGCATGGCAATACATTAAAATCGTGTAATTATTTGCAAGAAGACTTGAGGATTTTGGGCGTTGAAAAAAGATTCATCCTTGGTTTTTGCCCAGCAGAAAGTTAGAAATCGCGCTGGACCAACTTCCAGCGAGTTGCAAGGCGTCCGTTGCACATTCTTAACTTAAAAATGGCTGACTCTGCTACTTTGATGCTCTCTCCTATTACCATATCGATTCTAGCCACCACCAAAGCAACATCACTTCCTGCAAAAAAAAAGCATCCATCCCATCCCACCGATCCGAGAAATATACGTTTAATTAAATGGAATTTAATTGCACGCTTGCGAAAATTAAAAACGACAACCAACAGGCGTGCAGAAACGGCGTGGAGAGCTTCAAAAAAAAAAGAAGAAAAAAAAGAAAAACGAACGCCTCCGATAACACGACGCCGGACAATGGGTTTTCGACCGGCGAGGCTGATCTGGGTTAATTACAGCCATCCCATTTCTCGTTTGCCGACACCGTGAGCATTAGCTGCGCTGTAAGAATCGGTTTAATATTCATGACCATTTCGCACCCCGGCGCATCCCGGTGGAATGGATGCTGATTTCGCTTAATCGTTTCGCCTAGATGGTAGACAACAGGGTACTAGAAAGGCAGGCAGCGACACTAGCATTCTTTTTTTTTCCTTAAAGCCTCTTAAATCACACCCCCTGGCTGGCGGGACGCTAAGCGCTGCTGCTTACAGGAAGGCTGCAGTCGCGCATCCCGCGGTGAAGGTAGTTTAAAGCGTGTGCTTTAAACACTGGCTGTCTTACCGAAAGGTAAGAAAATTGAAGACGATCGGTGAAACAGAACCCGTACAATGTGTTGGACGACGCTAATCCGTCGTAAATCTGTCGGGAAATGAAAGCGAGCGACTACTACTGGAGAACTACGGCAGAAGTGGTGATGTGCGCTTCGATTTTTTTTTATACTTATATCGATTATATCGATTATAACCATTCGATTGATGGCGAAAGTCGAAAGTCTGTGAGCATGGAATGAAATTTTCAAATACATAAACGTCGTTATTCCCACAAAAAATGGGAAAATATCGTAATTTCTTGGCAATATAATGGCCACAAAAACATGCAAGCCATAGATATTATTCTAAACAATCAAAACATATTTAATTACATATTAATTAGGTAAAAAATAAACAACCATAAAATATTAAAACTCCATAAATTTTCTAAAACAAAATACTAATACTAAAGTCAAACTGCGTTGATGAAAGTTAAGATACAAATAAAAGAATAGTACTTGCAACAAAGAAATTTAAAAAAACGCTTTTTAAAAAGTGGAATTAAATAACACTCTATGGATGGAGTTGCACTAAATAACTCTGGTGCAATACCAGCCGGCCCTCATCTCACCGCCAGGACTGCCTAGTCCTGCGCCAGAGGATGCGACAGAGAAACAAATTAAACCATTACATCCAAGACGCTAGTGGCAGCTTGCCCAGACACAACAGTGGCAGCTCTTCAAAATGGTGTTAATTTGATTAATACCAAGAAGAGCTCGTGCATAAATTAAAACAAATTGGTCCCGGTGTGACTAATCGGGCTGACTGACCGGAGCACCCTGCCGTGGTCTGGGCAGAAACCGACCCGAAGGCTGCCGTGATAAAAAACCAACACACACACAAAAGTTTCTTTCGTGTATGGTGTCAAGTGTTTCGGGCAGATTGCTACATTCCCGAAAGGGCTTTGAAGAAAGTCTTATGAACATATTTGAAATAAAGTTTAAAATCTAAACATAAAATATATATATAACAATAAGAAATAAAATTTAAAAAACCACAGAAAATTAAAGAAAGGAACATAACTTCAAGTAGATAAAATTGAAGAAAATAATATATGTTCAGAAAAAAATATTACTTCTTTTAACATAAGGAACACTAGATGATGAGAGCAACTACTGGCCGCTGTCGAGAAGAGAAAATGAATAAAATGTAAAAAAAAAAATTTCCGCTCCAGCTCCAGCAGCTGCAAACGCAACAAATATCCTCATCAATCTGTTTCCTGTGGACATTCCCTACCGCATGGCACGCGAAAAGGCTATCTCAACGCACATTCCGTTCCGTTCTGTTATGAGTCATCGCAAACGCCCGGCCCTTACGCCGGTAGTACACGTAACGCAGATTTCAGGCTACGAGCTCGATTTGCCAGGGCGCGCACCGTGGCGCAAGAAAACACAATCAAACAACAATAGAACAATATTTCACCCAGCGGTCGGATCCGCCCCCCAACTATCCTTGCGATGAGCGTCCTGCGGCAGCACATACGCACGCACACGTGGCCCCAGCATCCGGCGCAAGGAAACCAAAGCGAACGAAGATTGCGGGGGGAGCGGGAGGGGGCTGGGGGAGGTGTTGTTAGAAAGATTGTATCCGGCCTTTTCCCCCTTACGTACGCATCGCTGGCTCCCATCCATCACACTGTATCCGGATGTATCGGTCGGCGGAGAAAGCTGCTGGAAAGATTTCTCTCCCCGTACAGGCGGCTTTCTTAAAATCCGTTCCGTTCCGGCCGATTGGGTCGCCGCTCCCGGCAAACAAAACAAACAACAACAGAAGTCTGGAATCGAAACAACAGGGAACAAAAACCGCGATGGTATTGTTTGCGCTCCGGAACGCTCTAGTTCCGGTTGCACTTTGCTCGTGCGGTAATTTTCTCCGCCAGAAATTCCTGCCAACCTCCACGTGTTCAACTGAAAATGTAGCCCACCGTCGTCCACGTTTTGCATGCCCGTTCCCGGGTCGGCGTGGCGGCTCCCAAGATGAATAAAAATGTAAATAATCAAATTTTTATACTGCCTTTTCCCCTGGCTGTTCACTGTCCCTGGAGCATCACTGCGCGCGAAATCATGTTGGTGAAAGTGCTTTGACCTGCAGCAGGAGCAGCAGTGGCATGAGCAAAATAGAACGGTAGGGGAAGTGTGTACAGCCAGTCAGAGCGCCGATGCGCCAACCTCCCTCCGATAATCATATGTGGATTGTTTTTGGATAAACAAATTCAACTCCAGCCTCCCGAGCGAGGGGTTTCACTACAACCCCGGCGCCAACAGGATACTCAGCGTGTCCGTGTGTTTGGTGTGAAAATTAATCTGAGCATCATCCCCCATTTCCCTACCCTCCCGTTAACTGGCGCACGGTAGACGTAGAATTCCGACGCGCGAACGGAAATGGATGAGGGTTCACCGCACTTCATGCGATCCCCGGTTTTCCCTACTACAAGAGGTTTGAATCTACGTCATCATCGTTCCGTGACCCGTGCAGGAATTCCAACCGCCCCTGCGACCGAGCGAGAGGTGGCAGTACAATTTGGTTCAATTTTCCCATTTCCGGCAGTATTTTTATACGTTTTTTTTTAGCGTCGGTCGCATCCCCCTGTCGGTATGTCTGCCGAAGCGGTACGGTGGTACGATGGGAAAGGTGGTCGAGATCGCTTCCGGAGCATTGGGAGATTTTCGGGAACAGTGTGCCGGAAAATCGATGATATGGCCGTACGTACGGGGAAAGATTTGGTTCGTTTTGTGTGATCTTTATTAGAAGATAAAACTCAGCAATCGTTCGCGAAACTATACGGCGGAAAATACTGTCAACCTGCTATTAATTGTATCCTGCAATGAGCATTGAAAATTTTTCGGTGAGAACATCAAAATTATGTTAAACAAACCAGAAATGAAAGTAGTGAAGGGCTTGCTAGAATTATTTGTACCCGTGAAATGTAAAAACCCTTCGTACGTGGTATCGTAATTCATTGGGTATGATTATAAAATTTGCACAGTGCCAACAGAATGCGGATAATGTGATAAATTAATTTGGTGGACATTGACTACCGTAGTTTTTTTAAATATTTTTTTAAGTTGCGCAACGACCTTCCCCAAAATTTTCAACTTTCTACTGGTACGAAATAGTAGAAACGCATCATCAAAAAAGTTGTAGCATTGTTGGCTTTTAGAGTACTTTACTAGATCACCCCGTTCTGGCTTTACTTCAAATATAACTTCTTTATTGGTATTTGAATGATTTTCGATTAAAGCTATTGCCTTGGAGAAAACTCAACCTGTTTTTAGAATAACTACGAGAATGATATGATAAATAAATTACCCTAACGAAATTCAACGTTCCACGTGCCCACAGTCTCAGCAACCGTTGATAACCGAATACTCAATTCCCGATCACACTTAAAACCGTTTTCCACCGCGCTTAAACTTTCCCGCGTACGGTTTTTCGCTCGGGTCCGCTTGGGCCGGTTTGTGTACGTTGTGCAGTATGTCCCACAGTTGCTTCGCTCCCGCCGGTCCACCCACCAGTTCTTCCAGCTGCGCTTCCGTCTTCTGCGTCAATTCACGCAAACTGCAACACTGGCGCATGACGCGACCGACGTTCCGTGTCGTGATGCCGGGCAGTTTGAGCAGAAACTCCTGCACCTCCACATTCGCCAGCGCGTCCACTGTGTCACCGTTGTCGTCGTTGGGCCCTTCATCCGATCCCACCTTCACCGCCACATCCGGGTCGGGTTCGGCTTTACCCTGCTTCAGCTCCTCGAACAGCTGAGCGGTCGAGTACGGGCTTGGTGACCAGACGAGCCGCAACTTCGGGAAATGAATGGTCAGCAACTGAAGTTTGGCCATAATGTCTTCGTTGGACGAGCCGCTACCGGTGCCCGAAGACGAACCGCCCGCATTCGACACCATGAAGTAGCGCTGAAAGTGGAACGGTTTGTTCTGATCGAACTCGATGAGCAGGATCGGTTTGGCGTAGTAGCGCGTCATCTGCACGCATTGGTTGTAAAGGCGGCCGGAGTTGAGCGAACCGATCAGATCCGATATTGACTTTCGCTCTACGCATATCTCCGGTGTGATGATGTAATCACCAATCTGTGAACGAAATGGTTTGCGAAAGGATTAAGGACGGTCATTGGCAAGCAAGTTGCTCACCGTACCGTAATGGTTAGCGGCACCACGTCTATGCCTCTTCTGTGAATGAGACAGGGCAGATCCGAGCGAAACTCGCGCATATCGACAATCACACGCGGCGTTACGATTTCCGACGGGTCCTTCACGTCCTGCCCGCCTGCCTGTCTGCTCGAAATCTCCTGCTTCTTCTGCAGCATCATTATCGTATCTTCCGACTTGCCGTCTTGATACTCCGGCACAACCATCGTCTGTGAATGGAACCATTGTATACTGAAATCATAATCCAACGTACGAGCACGCATATCAACCTTACCCGCTTCGTTTCGATCAGCAGCTCGAACGCTTGCTTTTCGCGCCTCAGCGACGTCAGGTACGATTGCTCTTCGACCGTTTTCGAGTAAATGATGGCAAATACCCGAACGCGGGCCATCTCCTGACGCTGTTGGCGTGCTTCGTACACCTCAATCTGCCGAATCGCGGTCACGTTCGCGTGATACATAACGATGTAGCGTGGCTTGATCTGCTCCAACGCCCGATCCAACGTGCCCAACCCGTTTGATTCGCTTTTGAACGTCTGTATGAACACCAGCGGTCGGTTCGAATCCTTCACCACCGTGGTGATATCCATGTTTTCCATTTCCGCAAACGATTCGAACGCGCAGCTGCTCATCATACTCGCATCGAACTCCGTTTGACTGAGACTGGGATCGGTTTGTCCGAGCGGTCGCTGCGACATCGTGAGTACGTACGAATCGCGAAAGTATTGATGATGTTCCTGCTCCTCCGTTCGTACCGCCGCCAGATCCTTTTCCATATCCGATTTTTTCGCCCCACTCTCCTCCAACTCATCGCCTTCCACATGATCTTCGTCCTGCTGCACGATTTCCTTACGCTTTTGTGCCGCTATTTGTTCCGCCGTCTCCTTGCGCTTTTTGGCAATTCGTTCCCGAAGAAAGCCACCCTTTACGGGGGCTTCTTTCGCTGCGGAACGCGAGGAAGAAGGTGCAGCCGAGGTCGATGGTTTCGGTGCATGCGATACCGGTTGAAACTCTTGTATCTTGAAGGCGGCCCCGTCCTGCTCGGTGTTGAAGTGTTGAAACTGTTCCGACAGTTTCGCAACGGAAATATCATTTTTGAGCGCCTGATAGAACAAATAGCGCTCCGGGCCTTGCGTGAGGAATTGGTTTAGCTGGTAGCAGGCTCGCGAATCCTGACAGAGGATGAGTATCTTCACCTGCTGCTGCAGATACTTCTGACGTTGCTCTTTGTTGCGAATCTTTGCGGCCGTTTCTTTTACGTCGTTCGGAATATCGACCCGCAGCACGTCGGACAGAGCTTTCCATTTCGGGCAGAGTTCTGGTTCGAATTCTGAAAAAATGAAAAAGATTTGAATAGTGTTGTTGGAATGGTCGAAACGAAATTGATTGTTTTAAACTTGTAATTTTTAGTTGATTTATATGATGTTATTCATGGTGGTGATTTTATGACTTATACATACAATACAATAATTACCATTCTCTTTGTTAAAAACACGCTCCTTCGCAATGGTAAACACTTTTTCGGCCGCCTCCAATAATGTCCAGCCGGAATTATGCAATGCATACTCTGTCGTGCGGTAGCGCTTAAGGAGCGCATAAAACGATACGGAGTCTCCATAAAGGCAGGAACTATTAAAAAAAAATTGCATCAAATTACACTGCTCATTTATCATCATAACCATTAGAGAGAACATACATCATCAAACTGCGCAACACCTTCAAGTCGGCCACAATCAACTTCGTCTGTGAGCTTAGCTGATGCCAGATCGTATCCAGCTGGGCTTGCAAAATTTTGTGAAACTTCTTCGTAACGCAGTTCTCCACCGTCACCTCCTGCAGCTCGACGAAGCGGTTCAGGTTTTTGATGCTCTTCACCAGGTAATTCATCAAATCCAGCAGGTTCGTTTGCAGCAGTATCATGTTGTGCGTCATGGGAATCTGTATTTCCACTACCGGTGGTTCGTACGGTCTCAGAGACCGCTGGATGGTCATGTGAAACCGGGGCCATATGAACAGTTCCTTTACAAACAAATTGCGCATCACCTTCTCTACATGTCCGTACCCGTACGTGAACGCTTCGACGTTCCGGGAGAATGCCTTAACGAAGCCAACTTTGTTGCGCTGTCGGTATAGTCGCAGGGCGAACGCTTCTTGGCACGATTCGACGATTTCGTGCGCTCTTACAACAAACATACCCGTGATAAGCTCGATTGGAATGCGATTTTTCAGCAAATCTACCACTAGAATACGTGTGGTGATGAATTGAATGCCACCCTGCAGGTACGTCCGTTCCCGTTCCGCAGCCGTTTTAGCCGAATCGTGTATGTGTTCGCTGTGTTCCAGATTCATCCGGTAGTATCGTTCCTCGTATTCGGAACAGTTTACCACCAACACCAACGTGGAGTTATCGCAGAAGATTTTTAGCAGGTTGAGCATTGCCCGTTCGTAGCTGATACCTCTGCAAAAAGAGAGCGAAACATAACGGTAGAATTAATAATACGTTCCTCTACTTGTGTTAGAAAACTCATACGCACTTTGCACAAACGACCAACGCGTCTGTATGCAGCAGATCGAAGAACATCTGCTTTTCGTACTCGAGCAGAGGGACACCTTCCGATGCTAGAAACTCTTCTGCATCCACCTGTTCCGTGAGGGCCTTTTCTTCTGCGGCTTCTTCTACAGCTTTGGCTTTCTCTTCCGCTTGTTCTGCAGAAGAAGCAAGCTCCAGATCTAGATCTTCATCGTTTTCGAAACTCATTTCAACGCAATTACTTTCACTAATGCGAACAACTTATGTTAAATTTCAGCATTCGTACATCACCCTTATCGCGTATCTTTTCCCATTAAAGCCGGTTAAAAGCACAAAAACAAAAACATAAACAAGGTTGGTTTATTATCTCCAATTCAATTCTTTCCTCAACATTCACGCACAGTGCAATCCCGGTTATCCAATATTCTAAGAACGATTTGAAATATTTCGCAGGATTTTGAAAGATTCATGAAATAGTTTTGAAACATTTATCATGCCTATATCGCTCATAAACGTCGAAATAGGACAAAATAAATTGTTTCCTTTATTGCAATCACAATATATTAAAATGTAAAAAAGTTTTTAGAAAACTTACGGACATAATGATTTACTTGTTCTCTACATTACAACTGGCCTACACAACCTCGCTTCTAATGCGATACTAGCATGATCCCAAAATTGTATCGTTTAGAAAAAAGAAACATTAGAAAAAGTAAATCATTTTTCCGTCGCAGTTTTTTAGCTGACAAACATGTCAGTGTCAGTTTAAATAGAATTTTTATGTTTTTTTAAATAATGCTGAACATAATATAAATTATATAGTGTCATAAAAAAAGTTATAAAGAATTTTATTCAATTCTTCGATTTAGCCGATGACTATGGGTTAGTGAAATAACAAAGTTAATGCATGAAAAGCCATCACGGGGGAAATAAAACATCAAAAAACGTTATCAAATTTATTGGTTTTCTCATGTATTTCAAAGGACAGTATCGTGTACAGTTTTGCTTACTCCAGTATCTTTTATCTTATAGAATAGTATTTCGTTCGACTGCGTCGATTTGCAGAAGTGAACAGTACGTCGTCACACCGTAACCATCCGATTGTTTCGTCATTTTATGCCATGAAACGTACACATCGTTAACCATCAAGTATAGAAAATTATTTGCTGTTTGTTTCTTATTCATATTATCGCTCATTATACATATATATTTTGTGGTATGAGTTGTCGTTACGATAATTTTCTATCAAATGAACGCATTTCGAAAAAGTCCAACGAATTTATCCGTCCACAGCGTCTGCAACTCGTTGTGCTTTGTGTCTACTCTTCATAACTGTATCCTTTCCGCTATTTGAACGGTTTTTAATTTTTCGGCTTCTAGCTTACTTACTATCCGCTATGATACACTACAACGGTAGTTACAATGTGTATTCGAAAGACGTTCCACCACCCAAATACCGCCGACTACGTGCGATCGCAATTCCATCTTTATGCTCCACTCTCGCTGTTCGTTCGTTTGTGTTCTTACAAGACTATTAATACTCTTTTTTGACACTAGATAATAATAAGGATAATGCGCAATGATACGCGTTACAACCAATAACTTGTTGTCCGTAAAGATGAAAAGAAATTATAGTAAGGAAAGAAAAACACCAAACCGTTTGAAGCTGTGTGTGAAACTAATTCTGATGTACATTGGCGAGCGAAGTGTTCCGTACACCAAATTTATTCTCTATTGCTTGACCAATGTACACCATCTTGTGTACCATCATACGCGCAGTACTCAATTACCCACCAAAGCTTGCTCGTATATACATAACCTTCTAAACACTATAAGGATTTGCGGCAACTGCAGTAGTAGCTTTACCGCAATAAAATTTACCTGAATATGATTACTAATGAACATTTATAGCTGGTATTTGGTGCACTTAACATTTCAACGGTTCTTCCATGCTGTTAATAGCATCAAACCATCAATAATTTGAAAAAAGATGGTAATAAAATATGCGAGTGTCGTAATAACTCATTATATAGACAATACAGTAGAATTGAAAAATTAAACGAACCAAAAACCCTTACCTCCCAAGCGCTCCACATCTGCAGCGCCCTTTTAGTGGGATCGATCGGTTCGGTTTACTCCTGCGTTCCCACGAAACAACTACATGTTACCCATGCCGTTTGCTTTGAAAGTGAAATGTTGTATATAAGCTAATATTCAACTAACTACAGAACGTTACATAACTGATAAAAATGAAGAATAATTGTAGCAAACTCGCAACGGGTACGAAAAAGAAAAACAAACGCAAACGAATTGTTTATTTCTTATATTTGATACTCTCGTCTTGCGGGAACCGTTTACTTGTTTGTGTGTATCTCTGTATTTGTTATGTAAATTTCGTTGGCATATGAATGCTTCTCCTGCACATAACACGCTATAGCCCCACGTCTGTGGATCACAACAATTGACCTATAATATTGCGCGCGTAAATGGTACAGTAATAGTTTCCGTTCAAATTTGCCACATTTTTGTCTTTCGCTTTTCGAATGAAGAACAGGCGCAAGCACCTGTTGGGTAGCGTACTTTGCACCTCCCGTCTTTTTTCATTTATTTTTATTTTTCTTTTAGAATCAACATATTCTGGGGAAAAAAGTCAAATTTTGTTCGTTTTCACGATGGTGATGATGATTGATTGTAGCACGAATTCAATGCCTAGTCAATGCAACGAAAAACGTGAACCGACGCGCATGCTGCGGATGCCATACGATTTTTCTTATAGCCAGAGACAAAGCTACATTCGGCTTCGATTTGGCTTAATTTTACCGTCAACTGCTAACACCGTTAATCCCACGATAGCATAGTGGTCTCCATCCGCTACATTTCGCGAGCGGTTGCACACCCCTGGCGACGGGCGATTTTGCCTGAGTGAACCAGTTACGACGAAGGAGCGAAGGAAGAGGAACAAGGGGTGTAGAGTCAAATAGCGAGTATATTTTTTTTATACATAAATATGTTACATTCATTATGGATCGTCGTGATGCGACACAGTCAGCAAGTTATGTTTTCTTCGTTTATTTGAAAAACTTACTTCTCCGCACTCTCCTCCACACCCCTCTCTATCTCCTCCGCCTGCTCCTGCTTTATATCTCTGACTTCCTTCTTCCGCTTGTGGAAACATTGAAACGTTCGTATAAACGTTTGTTTTTCACGAGTAAAATTATATCTACACCTTCTATCCGTTTCCATGACACATACCAACCAACGTACATATACATTTACGCGTACCATGTGGTTGTCCGGTTTCTGTTACATTTGTTATAGCATACCTATGTAAGTGTCAGTAACATTTCAATCAATGTGTGTTTGCTTTTTTTCTTGATTTTAATTTATATATCACAACTGATAAAGTGTTCCTACGTACTAAAGAGCACATGCTTCACGATGTCGTCCTTATTTTCTCGCAGACATCATTTGTTTTTTTCCCCTACATCCTATACTGTACATGTTTACCCACTTGGTATCTGCTGGTCTACAATTAATCTTTCTTTTTATTGTTGCTCATCCTCCACACGCTAGTGCGAAAAGACTGGACTTCTTTTTATGTGTTTACTTAACTTTACTTATCCATTATCCAATGCCTGCGTTTGGATCGTTTGATTGTTTTCGGTTATAATGTTTCTACGGGTGCCATGAGGGTTTAGCTAACCCTTCATGCTATCTTCGGCTCGTGTCACACATACATCCGTGTGAGTACGCTTCAAATCCTGTACGCGGTATTGAGTCGCAAAAATCAGCTAAATCCCTTCGACGGACACATGTACCGTGCAGCTTACACTGTGGTGAATGATGAGTTATTTATGACTAAAATTTAAATTCTTCCGTCCCATGGTGCTACCTACCGAGGCACGCACCGGGGAAAACAGAAGGTACCATTGTAAATCTGCATCTATTTACATCCAACCGGTTGTTACAGGAAAATTCATTCCACACGTACCCACCCCCTCACTTCAAACGTTGATTCGGTGGTTTTGCGCGTGCGGTGTGCGCGCCGTTTCTTTTGGTAACAAACGCTAAATGGTTGATGAATCCGAATTAGCTACCGGATGATTAAGGGTAGCACTGCGTGCACGCAATCCACACCCGGATGAGCCCACCGAATGGTTAAACGACGGTATGGTTCTCGGTACCGAAGGGGGAGGCATGCGCCGAACACCGCACGGGACCTCGTATTGCTGTGAATTTAAAGCGATTCTTCAAAGGCCGCCATCAAATCGCTTTGCATGTTCATATCTATCTGACCCGCCAACTGTGTGGTTGTGGCAAACGGGAGCAAAGGAAGGAAAAGAAAAAAGAAATTACGATATTGTAGCGTCAGTAATGCATTACGAAACACGCACACACCAGTGGCTCACACGGTTGCAGCACAAAACGTTTTTCATATCATTCTTACACTTACCGCTTCTCTTCTTCGTCGTTCCTGCTCGAGGCGACGCAGTTCCGCCCGTTTCGCTGCCGAACGGTCCAGGGCGTGAGGTGTAGTGCTGGGTGTGCCTGGTGAAGGGCTACCCTGGGGTGATGATTTTATTTCCTCCACCACTCGCGGCGGGACGGGTTCGATTGTCAATTTTCTGAAAGCACGCAAACACACACACACACACATACAACAATGTTAAAAAGATTCAAAAAAAGATTTCAAATATCATATGCAGTATTTGAGTAATGCAGCTTAAGCTCTTAAGCTTAAAGCCCCCGAAAGCAATCATCATAGAGGCAAATTTTTTAATATCTTTTTTCAGTCTCAAATCTGAGCTAAGCTAGATGGAAAAATAATATCATAAAGCTTTTTGAAGCCATTAACACTCATCTAAATATTCGTATAAGTCTTCGAGAATCGGTAAAACAAACTCGCGCCATTTTAAACCGGAACAATTTGCACAAAAATTACTTCGAAATCCCCGAAATTCGAAATTCGATCTATAATTCTCATTTTTTTTTTCATTTGATCTCTTCTCACACCGCAACAAATCGATTCGAAGCTGTAAATAAATCGGTCAGGCATAAAGGCGTCACAACATACAGCGCGCGCTCCTGCCGGAGAAAAGAAAAACGCACATTCCCAACAAACTCTCGCCCGACCCTTACCGTCCATTGTTGATCTCATCCTGCTTTATCTTCTGCTGCTCCTGCTGACGCTTCAGCTCCTTCTCCGCCTGCTCCTTCTGCGAACGCTTCAACTCCTGCTGCTGCATGCGGTCAAACTTCTCCTTCGCCTTGTTCCGGAACGCCTGGAACGAGTCCATCGACGGTTTCGGTTTGTTCGACGTCGGCGTGTTCTGGGGCGAGACGGCCGCGGCCAACGACGACCACGCACTCTTCGTCTCCTGACACTTGCTGCTGTTGAACGCCATGTTGCCCTTCACATCCGGTGGCGGTGGCGTACCGCCCATCTTCTTCTCGTTCGGGTTCATCAGCAGATCCTCGATCGGTTTCGGTGTCAGCATAAACTTGCCTCCACCACCACCACCGCCAACAACACCCGGTTCCTCTTTTTTGATGCTCATCAAGCCGCCTCCCCCGTTGCCGGTCGGGATCATACCGCCACCGCCGACGTGCGAACTATTGTTCGCGTTCGTAGCCTGCGTTAAATCGATGGATCGATCGTGCATCATCACACCACCGCCGGCAGCTACCGCAACGTTGCTGTTGCCCCCGATACCGGCACCATTGCTGTTACTACCCGCACCTGCTACCAGCCCACCGCCCATGCCGGAGGTTGCCGCATTCGTCTGATGGTAGCCACCGGTACCGGTACCTCCAACCCCACCGGTACGCATAAACGTTTGCAGTGGATCGAAGATCGAAGGCATACCGCCGCCGATGAGTGCCGTACTGGCGG
>JXXA01017437.1:0-17452 GCA_000956255.1 Anopheles punctulatus
GCCCCCAGTCCACTAGGGTGCGGTTTCCGGGGTTTGCGTTTTTCCGCGCTCGTAATTAGCCACACGTAGCATGGTTCACCTCTGTGTTTGAGAAAAGAATTAGCAAATTAAACAGCGTAAATTACATCAAAAAGCTTGAGCAGCGCTTCAAAAGCATGCACGATGGAGCACGCTCGCGGTAACGAAACGCAGAAGCAAAAGAAAACCCCCATCGTGTTCTCCTCTCGACTTGACTTTTGACGATCCACCCTTCCGCGTAGGAAGGGTACGAGTAAAATCACGAAACCAAACACTAATATTTCCACAGAAGATTAAACTCACCGAGCCAGCCGGGTGGAGCGGAATCCGCACGTGGCTCATCCCGTGTGGTTCATTTAATTTGAATTTGAATTTCAAAAGAATATCTAACGCTCCATTTCCTCTGCTCGGCTACCGATAACGCGGTACGAAACAGGGATCGTATGACGTTTGCTGCCCGTGTATCTGTGTGTGTGTGTGTGTACCTTAACACCACACCAAAGTTGATTACAAATTCCCCGAAATAACCTTCATTCGATCAGTTCTCATCAGACGAATAATATCCTTCTGGCGTGGGACGTCGACGTCCGCTGTGGAGGCTAAAAGTTCGATCCGAAGAGGATTGGATTGTAACGCAGTAACGCGTCGCGAAGCGGGCACTGTGTACTGAGTGATGCCACCGCTGCCTCAGGATGCTAATTCGATAATTGGAGATAGATTAACGCTAATGAAATGTGATCAAACGAGCAAGAGGGTAAAAACTGAAGTGGCCTCGGTTCTATGCTCAGGCGGTGTTCTTATCGTGATCGATTTTTCCGTGCACTGTTAGCTATAAACTCATCAACGAATTCTGGTTACTGGTTTCCTTGCAGCAATGGTGGATTTCGACCGGTGCTGGATAATGGACAGCCGAGGACTACGCCACCGTTGTTTTTGCCACCGCATCTAGCTTCACTCAGCTCACAGTTCAACCCACCGCTGTTTCCCAGCTTGAAAGGTTAGTTATGAACGATCATTATATTCTCTAACATTTAGTTTATATTCACAACAGGAGCATTATCATTGTCAATGGAGTCGTAAATATAGTTCGAGAAAAAAAACATAAGTACAGCTGTTCGAATCCAAGCTTAATAAAATAAACTTAAAGCTGTAATGGATCCTAATATGAATGGTGATTTATGATAATTTTAGGGAAAGATAATTGTTTGGTGTATTGAGGAAATAATCCAAATAAATATACGACGTAACATATCATTATAAGAATAGTTTTGGATAAAATTCCTTTTCTTGGCAGCACCATTCTAAGACGCAAGCAAGATTTCAACATTGAAATCAACCAACCGACTACAAAATATCGAGTTCTAAAGTAAAACGAAAATGTTTATCTTCAAATATCACTATTCAGGTCGATCAACCATGTTTGATTATATTTTTCTAGCGAACATTTTATTCCATTGTCGTGATTCATTTTTTTAATGTTAAGCATGTAAATTGTAAATTAACACATACTTATTTATATATTTAAAAGCTTATGATACCAATATTGGTAGTTCGATCGATAAATTTAATTCTTTGATACTAAATACTTTGTTAAGCTTGTACCTTGATTGCCTTCAACTTTGAGAAAAGATATATCAATTTACATAATATAATGGACAATTATGTCAATTATATTATGATAATTATGACATTATTATGAAAGCGTTAAAACTAAATAACAAATTTACTTGGAGTTAAAACATGCATTTGACACTTTTCATGGTAGTTTTGTACACAATTTCTCATGGTAGTTTGTGTCTCACTCACAAGAGCTGGAATCTAATTAATCAATTTTAACTTATGCTGCACAATAGCCTAAAAATAGGTCTAAATCATAAAAATGAACCAAATCACCCAGAATATTGCACATGCCGTCAACAAATGTTAACTTAAATTTCTCATCTCTACGATCCTTCGGTCCTATGAATCTTACAAAAGCTCTTAGAGATCACCCCAACCAGACGATAGATATCGGTATGCCAAAACGTCTTACTAAAATAACCTACGCTCCACTACCATCCACCATGCAACAGACTCGAACGCAGAAAAAGGAAGACGAAAACAATTTACCCACCCATCCAAAACAACTCACGCTCGGCGATAGTGGAGATGGCGGGCTAAAGTAATGCTAATTAATTATTCACTTGTACACAATAATTTAAACAGCATCAAATTACACTTTAACGGCACGATTACGACCGTTCCCTATCGCCTCCGCCTTCGCCCCCCCCACCCCCCCTTCACCTACTCCAAAACACCATCACTGACGGTTCGCCCTAATGAAAGGAATTGCTTTTCAAGGCCCCCGGCCGGAAAAATGTGTGTGTGTGTGTGTGTGTGTGTGTGTGAGTGTGTGTGTGTGTGGGTGGGTGTGTCAGAAAGATCCAAACATGAGGTGGAAAATTTAATAAACGAAAAGCGGAGGCAATCAGCTGCACCTGCGATCGTCTGTGCAGACTTTGGTTTGGATTGCTTACGTTGCTTGAGGTGTCGGTTTCGTCAGTGCCAAAGAAACCTTGGAATCATTTTTCAGGGTGAAGTGTTGCAGGAAAAGCCACAAGATGACGAACTCCCGGGTGTGCAACCGACAGTGCTGATAGTTCAAAGGCGAACGGATGGGACAGATGCAAGCGTCTTGCGGTTACGTCGCCCATTTCGGGAGCATGTCCTTGCGCACCAAACACGGGTGTAGTTTTCGAGATAAGAAGATTAGTGTAGTTGGCCACTTTTGGTAGATGAGCAGCTCGCTTGATTGAAGTGCATCGCAACAGCTTTCCAAGACGGAAGCATTTCGGTTGAGCTGAAGAAAGGTTACCTACACCCGCAGCTCACGCCTTCTAGCGAGGATGAATTATTCATCCAGAACGCAACGTAGCACCTTCGCCTTTGCCTTTGTGGTTCGTTCAGTCGTCTGTTGTAAAGGGTACGAACTATTTCCGACTACGGGGAGAAGGAGCGTGCTGTTGCACGAAATGTTCCCTCCGAAAACCGGATACTTTCCTCGCCGTCGAGGAGTCAAGACGGTGCCCATCATTCCATCAAATTTAACCACAAGTCCTTCACCATTCCCTTGTCTACCTATCCATTCCCTTTGCACCGTTCAACCTAGAGGAGATGATGTAAAACAATTTTCGCCGTACATTAAAATATAATTTTGATTCACCGCGGAAAAGATTTATGCGCGCGATACTTGAATTAGTCAGGTGCAGTCTCTGACGGAACGCGGTGAAGAGTGGATAACGAAAGACAAGATGGACGTGTTATGAGCATATGGAAAGGCAGACCGAAATAGTCGGACGCAGAGTACAGAGATTTCATGACGAAAATGATCCATTACTCTAGCGCGAGACACCCGTATACCATCCATCAATATCGATTGCGTTCACTTTATAATCACCTTTGAAGGTACTCATGAATATGTTACATTATTTATAAGACAAAATTTTTTGTTTTTACACAAAATCATGGTTCGATTAACTTCATCACGTGGTTCCTATCGATAAAATAACAACATTGTGAAGTAACATTTTTAATAATGTTTTCCAGAACATTGTTGATAACTTCAATAAAAAATACAATTAAAGCATGCATATTGAATTTCTGGAAATTAATGTACTAACACTTTTATTAAATACATTATAAATGATTGCTGCTAAACAATAATCTGAAGTAATGAACTGGATAAAAAATATTGTCCATTCAATTTACAACACTGCATTTTATAATATAGGAAATAGATTACTCATTTTGAAGATACTTAATACTGCAACAATAGAGTATTATATAATTCATATTAAAGCCAGATGCATACTTTAATAGATAGTTTTGATCACTTGTTTTCAAAATTGAATACATTTCACTAATGTACACATTACTCAAACGTCAAAAATGTCTTATGTCTTATTCAAACACTCATGTATTGAGCCTCGTGCAATTATTAAGATTTTCTTACAAAAGAGGTCAAAGTTTCAAAAACATTATAATATAATATCATGAGATTTTATCTGATTTTATAATTTTATTTTCATGAAATGTGAAAATATGATTTTTTCGACACTTTTACGGTAAATCAAAAGTATGTGTTTTTGTTTGCATTTTTATGTCCTCTAAATATCGAATAAGCAAAACAATATATATCTGAGTATCTGAGATTAATGCATAAAATAAAACTTATCGCATTGAACCTCATAATTTTTCCTTTTATATGAACCTAAACTCAGCTTTAAGCTGAACCATTGCCGCTACCCTAAATGTTCGCTTGCTGAAAGATTTACTTCCATAACAACTTTGTCGAACGACAATCATCTTCCGGTGATGGGGTTCTTTCACCCTTAAATCGCTGTAGTCCCTGTCAACAGCGTGGCGTACACGGCACAGCACACTCTGCTGTAAAGCCTCAACACATTCAAGGTTTTTCATTTATTTCAAACAAAAGCGAATCCGGGGCAGATGCGACGTGCTCGCACTGGAAGCTTCCGCTCCACTCCGAAATCGCCTTTTAATTCGTTTACCAGCGTCAATATCGAGTTAAAACACCCGTAAAAATAAATTTAAATTTCATTACATCCCATAGCCGGGTGATGCCGGATACCAAGCGAAGCAAGCAAAAAACAACGATGTAAAAAAGACTCCTCCAAAGGAAGGCCGGGATCCGTTTTATGGGCCAAAGTTTTACAAAATTCCCTACCACACACACACACACGCTATGTTAACATTATATACACTAACTTGTTCGACGTTGCCAAATTGTAAACGGGGTGCTGAACATTTTTTGAAGGCATATCAATGGTTCTGGCACTGGCAAAAAAGGAAAAGCTAAAGGTACGGCAACACCTGGAGCCTCACGATACATGAAGCGTAGCTACCGCAAGGTGGTTACCATCGCCAGTTTAATTTTCGGCCAATTTTCACCTCCCATCAGTGAGTGACACCGTGTCCTACAAAGAAGATACACGACAGGCTGAAGCGAGAGTGGAATGGAGACGCCTGGTCAGCCTGGTGAAATCTCGTTTTGAAGACTTTTTGGTTGTTAAACCAACCATGTTAGTAGAGACCAGTGTCACAAAAACAAAAGAACTTCTCTATTGCCTTACTTTGCTCCCTGGTATGAAATTTTACCGTATTACATTAAAGTTTAATGAGATGGGAGCCACATTCCCCGCGGGTGATTGTTTAAGTAAATTGTGTTAAATAAAATTAAGCGGATGATGCCGATCGGTCTGCTTTCGAGCTAAAAGGCAAGGTGTAGGAATTATCCTGTCACCAATCTCCATGCATGTAGTGTCAGTAATCGCATTTTCTGGTAATCGATTCTTAAAAATTTGTCTTAAAAACATGATTTATATGCAACGGATCTTCATTAAAACGTTTTTAATTACATTGCATATTAAACTAAAACTTCGGTTTACAACATGGATCATTAAAATTTGTAAAATGTCTTACTTTCTTTTGTTATGACAGTCCTAAATGGCGGCGTGATAAACATATTTCATTTCGAAGGATTTTCACTTAAGAATTTTAGCGGATTGGTCATCTCTTGCACTTTGTGGAATAAACGCTGCATATCTTTAGACAATAAATCATTCGATTTTATGAAGTTATGTTTAAACACTAAAAGTAAACGAAATAATTCCAATTATGGTTAAATTACGATTATATTAAGTATTAAATGGTAACTGTAATTGTAATTTAAATTCCTATCCATATATACTTTCCCATAAAAATATTCAATACATAATCTCCACCGTCTGACCTTCAACAGATAATTTCAACAAACTAAGTGCTAGCAATTTACAAGAAAAACATTATTAACAGTGATTACAAACAATTATCAATCAATCCAAAATTTTATTTTTTTTTCTCCTATAGCTGCTTTTCCCGGTTTATGCTCCTGCTGTCCGGTAAAAGCACCCACCACAACCGGATCATCCGTATCGCCGACATGTAGTTCGGCTTCCCCGTCGTCTACCGGCTCCATGTCCGGTTCAGTAGTTGGTTCGTCCTCCACTGGTTTATCATCCGTAACCAATTCCGTCATCAGCAGCGGTCTGCCCGATCCACGATCATCGTCCGTCGCAGAACTGCGTCGCAAAGCACAAGAACATTCGGCTGCTCTTCTACACTCCCTCCAGGCAGCCGCTGCTGCTGGACTCGCCTTTCCCGGGTTTCATTTGCCACCCCTCACACTGCATTCCGCTCTTAGCGGTGCTGGACGAAAACCGTCGGATTTCATCAGTGATCTGTCCATGCATCATCATCATCACCATCATCATCTGGCCGCTGCTGCAGCAGCTGGGGCGCATCATCTCGGTGGACATTTGGCAAGCATGCATCACGGTCCAAACAATAACAATAATAACAGCACAACTGCTATCAATAATAACACCACGGTCACTACAACACCAAATGGCAGTGATAGTCCTTCGGAAGGTAGGCTCATGACGTTACACACAGATTCTTCTCGATCACCAAGACCGATTGCTAGTGCAGGGCATGAGAAGCCAGATACGAACGAATAAATGTTAAAGCTATGTTCAATCAATAATAGGCAGTGCTTTATTGATTGCTAGACAACGTTTTTGCTATTCCAGATTCCAGAAAGCTAACACGCAAATTACATATTCACATATATTGCAATATAGCTATAACAGTCTCCGAATGACAAATAACGTACATCAAATAAATAGTTTCAACTGTAAAACATTAGCTACTACTTAAACAAAGAACTATACTCTTAACATTTTATTAATGGTGTGTAAATTTAAAGTAATAACACTCACAAATAAATCAAAACATTTTGCAGTTGCTTCTTTTGCTTTGAAGAGAGGGAACTAACGCAATACGAAAAGAGCAGTTGAATAAAATGTCATAGGAAAACGTACGCACATACACTACACACCAATGTATATCGCACCTTGTTAACGATAGTGATTCAAACAAGTAAATAAATGCCGTAATAAGAAGCGAATTGTATAAAACGATAAATGCAGTATTCATTAGCAATAATTGTAGACATTTAAAAATACCGAGGTAAGCGTGTCAGCGTATGGTAAATATTTCGGCATGAATTTGTAACAATTGATTCAATGACTCCCCGCTAAATCCTGATGATAGTGAAACATACGCCTGAAGCAACATTAAGATTCATATTTTGTAATTATAAAACAAATACAAAAACTTGCACACAAGATATTTCAAATAACAATGAGCAAACGAAATAGCCATGAAAGGGAGAAAACGTTAACGTTCCGAGTATGGTATTCTTATCTCCAATTCACAATTAAAAGCAAGTAAGTTAGAGTTTGATAGCAAGACAAGTACGAACAAGAAATAAAGCTAAGCAAGTAGTTGTACAGTGCATTGTACATTAGAAGGTAGACTAGAAGTTAGGCACACTCCATTACCATCAGCAACATGAAGATTCGGAATGTGATGTAAATTAGTAACAAACATTTCTTTTTCCAGTTCGTTATGAGAATTAATTAAAAATTAATTAATTAATAAAAAGGTAATTGAAATAAACATAAAAATCAATAATAAAAGCATTTTTTCATGACTGTTCTTATCACACTAATATCACATATTTTCATAGCCGTTATTTAGACATTTGATTGATTATATTTGATTTGAAGAAACGCAAACGTAATGATTCCAGAAGATGTAAATGTATTAAAACAGGGAATAACGCAGGAACTCTATTTCAATCACAGCATCAATGTTGCCAATGATGTGGATGACGTAGTTTACAAACAGAGGTAGGATATTCGCATTTTGAAAAGTAATCAAAAATTTAAATGTGTCATAAAACCATCATTGCAATAGGAACTGAAACAGAACATAACAGATATATTATATTCCTTGTAATATATAAACATAAAATATATTTATACCCATTTAAATGATCGATTTTTCATAACAACATAATCTTTACAGTCAATACTTACACAAAAAATGCCCATAATTAACACTCTTTGATTGAGCCAAGTAAAATAGGTTTAATTATATCTGCAATGTTTTTATTATATTATAAATAAATATCTTACATTAAATCTTGCAATGTTACATCCTTCCGTACGGCATTATTAAAGCCTTCCTTATAGCGGTACCAGATGGGGCTCTTTACAATAGCATCAGTTCCACCTAAAACAGTGAGAAATTGAACACAAATTATTAGTCCTTTGTTTCCACAAGCTTCAACTATTCTATTTAAAATCAAAAGGATGAATTTATGCAAGTTATAACCTACTCAGTACGATTATACTACGTTTAAAAGAAAAAGAAAAGCAGCTCTTAACGAAACCATGGGATAAAATACCACGCTACGAACCAAACACACTGACCCCGCACGAGATGCCTATCTATGTTTTGCCTCAAACGAGAACCAGACACATAAACAATTTGATTTGTCACACGTTCAACTTACCCTCCTTCACCGAGAGCGCCGTTTCCTTCGTGCAGATACGACCGAAAAAGTCTTTCGAAACCTATGGAGAAAAAAGTAGAAAAGGATTGAAACAAATCACACAAAGATTTTGAAGAAGGTCATTGCACACAACGACGTTGGTCCAAACCATATAAACACTTTACTCTACGAAACAGAACAAAAACCTAGCAACCGAGAAGAAACCGTAAGGAGCTTCGGATTACCCAACATGGGAACATTGGCCAAACGGGCAGTTCAATCGACGTTTCTATTTCGATACCATTTTGCTCCCGAGAGAATTGAAATAAGTTATCGCAAATTGACATATAATTTGAACTTAAACAATATAAATGGCATAGCCCAATCAGGGAAAGATAGTTTCTTGCTAGGAATGTTTCAATTTTTGAGAGCGTTGGCTTTTTTCTGTAGTAACATTCGTTGTTTGAAATTGATTGGTATATGGTGCGTCATGATTTGATATTATGACTATAATTGTATCAATTGAGTTTTACACTACTGGTTTAATGAATTTAATAGTAATTTCACACAACACACCTTATTTTTAGGCATCAAATAATTATGAACATTCATTGAATGTGTCACAATGATATATTAAATCAATTTATAGAAATTTCTTGTATCAAAATGCGGCTAAACGTCTAGAATCAAAATGCGATGAAACTGTAATGGTCATTTTTAATTTCATACGTAAAAACAATTTATTCAAAAAATGCAACTGAATTGTGGATTAAGAGAAGGACCAATCAATAAAATTACAAATTTGACCGATTTTGTACCGATATCATCTATAACTATTTATAAGATAAAAAAACAAATCCCTGCAAAGCTCTTGCTTTCTTGTTTTTTATATTTTTTCTCCGTCTTTTCAAAGGTATGATTTATAACTTCCACTATCAGATCACATCATTTATACAGCGAACACTAAATAAAAAGAAGCTGACGCTTTAGCTACCAAACATCCATCCATTCTATCTACGGTAAGCACTATTATTCGGTTTGTGCTACCGTTTATATTGCCATCCCATTCACATCATAGCGAAGGCGGTTACCGGGCAACTACATCGTTAAGATGCAATAAAAATAAATCAACCGAATTTCCCTTCGTTTGGGTTTCCGTTACTCGGAAAATTGTTTAACACACTGAATTACGTACGTCGAGTGCGGAATTTTTGGCTTGTGGCTTCGGTTTCGCTAGTGTTATTATGTTCTCGCACTCTGCTACTTTACCTCCCTTTCCATGGTTCCTCCCCTTCCTCTCAGCCAACACGTGCACATGTTGCGTGATTGGAGAAGCGGACCGCTTACTGCTACGATTTTTGCACAAAGCGAGCCATCCGGTCGGATCCATCGGGTTGGTGGGGAATGAAATAGGATCCCCAACGTGCCGGACGATGGCTTCTCGTAAGGAGAAAGCCGAATAGCCCTGATAAACGGAAGTCCAACTGCACAGGGCAGGAGATGATTACTTTTATTGCCTCTTTATGGTACGCCCCGCAACTAACCAAAATGTTGGCGATGATGATGCTAATAGAGGTGGTGGTGGCAAAAGTAGTATGGAGGATGATCACGATGGAAGCGCACTCCAACAGAGTAACAAGGATAGATAAAATTCGCTTCCTCAAACTCCCCTCTCTGCACCTTAACACTAATGTATCCGCTTCCAAAACGGCTAAGCGATCGATTGAGTTGATGTTTATCTTTTGATTTCACGGATCTTGCAAAAATGGCCATAAAAAAGAATCCTCCGCACTTGGTCGATGAAGATTTGTGCGAATTGTAAGGATGTAAGAGCAATTGCCGGGCAGTGAGCAATCGCTCAATCTCATTTGAAAGGATTACGAAATTATTTGATATTTCTTAAAATTATTCAATAATTTTATATAGCATTCTGTAATTGTAGTACTTATGAAAAAAGAATAAAACGAAAATTGTAATTTAACGATCTAAACTTTACTAAAACCCGTTATAAATACTCCTCAATTGTCACTACTAGAATCGAAGCACTTCCGCCTATGTAATTACACGTATAAACACTTCCTTAACGATCCCGACACCAACCAAAAATGAGACCAGACCACTCAAACGACTCGGACACTTCCGTCACACGGCTATTCAAACACACAAATACTCTCGCACACGGACGCGTACATAACAAAAAGAAATCTCGTCCGGACGTGGACACTAGAAGATTTACGTTCTACGGACGTTGATTTTTCTATTGCATCTCGTCTTTTTTGTCTCTCCTCCTTAAACAGACTCCTTTAGTCCTTCCGCAGCAAACACGCTGCTTATACGAAAATGGAATCAGCAACGTGAACGAAGTAAGTGCTAGGCAAACTCGCCGGGTGGCCCAGCGACCCCTTGGTACACAAGTTCATTTAGAGTGCTATGACTGTTCCGGAAAGCGGAAAAACGTTTCAACGCGGGGTATGCGTTCGTTACATGGGGAATAATATAATATTCTCTATCTTCACGCAACAACGATTACGTTTGCGACCCTCTGGCGTCCGAAGAGTAGCTCCCGCTGCTACATAGATAACCTCAATCTTATCCTTCCGTTCTCTCGCCGCTGCTAAATGATCTTATTTTTATTACGCATTCAGCAAACGTAAATATATGCTTCGCTTGATCGAACTGCGCTGTAGGTTCGGAAAAGTCCAAGAAAACAGCTCTCACCACACCAATCCTTCCGGTCTAGGCAGATTGGCCTTGCCATGAATCGAAAGCAAGAAAAAGAACTCTACGTTCAGATTGGGTCACTGGCAAATAATAAATCCTCTAATGGCATCCGGTTCGGGTGCCACCCGGGATACGCGTAGCATGCAAACGAGCTCGAGAGGGGCTCACATGCTGTGCAGTAAATGATATTATGCATTAGTTGCTGCTGATAGCAGTTGATCAGGAAAATGCGCAAACTAAACGTACCAAATTTGGTACAATCAATGAGGGATTAAGCAGAAAGCTGAAGGATAATCAATCTGGTATGTATATGTAGTTAGACAAATAACAATTGCAATCATACAGTTCACGACTTTCATATATATAAATCACAACTCGAGATGACTGTGTGTTGATTATGGATTGCTTGTATTAGCATAACATAAAAGCAGAATAAATCAATCAAATCATATGGCTTCAGCAGCATCGATTAAACGCTTGAGGCAATAAGGCATTAGAGTGAGCAAATGCTAGCAAAACGTGTGCAATTAACACAATAAGAATCACTTCTTTTGCTTCTTCCAAAGATATCGCTTTGATGTAAAATATTGAAATTACAGTACCTTTCACACGTTTGTCAAATATATCAATGATGTCATATTTATAATCTATTACATTTTACATTTTTAGAAGAACCAACGAATATTGTCTAAACGTAGATCTGACATACGTTCACGTGATAGATCAATAAGTAAATTACATACTTTAAAATATGTATTAATTGCTGAATTGCTCATTGCAAGTACACTACAAGTAACGAAAATTATTTTCACTAAATACTCATTTTCATATTGTTATTCATATGACCTATGAAATTACACTGAATTCTAAACTAATTTAAACAAAATAAACCATCATGATTATTTTAAACATAAATACTTCAACTAATATCTTATGTATGCAGGGTACACCCGAACTGTGTTCCCAGCAAAATCTTGCGCCACACGTAACGCCATGATAAATTGATAAACCAAAAAAACGAATGAAAAAAGGGTAACACTGATATGCCGGAAAGTATGCAATCAATCTGAATAATAAAAAATATATCTCAAATTGATCCTTGATGGCATAACTCTAAATTACCCTCGCTTTCGTCGTTGTTTATTTTTTTCCCCCCATTCGTAGCCAACGAGTAGTTGCGTATTTTTTTGTTTTTCAAAGGAAACCAAAAGAAAAGTTCTCTATAGCGCAAACAAGCCAAGCGATCTCATGTTATCTACTTATAAGTGTGCAGATCCTTTGTGGAAGCATATACACACAAGATACAAAACCCGCCCCAAACATATCATCCAAAGACGCGAATACCCCAAAATGCACGTAATGGAACGGAGTGAAAGGAGGTGGCAAATGTATCGAAAATTGTGTACAATTTTTCATTCCTTGCTTCCACATTTCGCCCCACCGTGCTCGGTCCCTCTTCAAAAGGCGCCATATTTCTACACGGGGATGCTGCCTGGTAGCGCACATACCAGCAAAGAGGAATTGATCGATTCTGTCTCCTTCAGTGCAGCACATATCTTCTCGTGCTCGCCGCACGTATGCTGGGAGGTATTATATTGAATGCTTTATTTTATTTATTTTGCTGCATCACACCCACCACCACTATAGGTGAATGCTTCGTTTTTATTTGCTCGGACGGGCTAGGGTAAAGGCGGCAGCAAGGAATATCATATCCAGCCCGACGCATACCGCGTTCTTCCCCTTATCGCAGAGGTCCCATGGGTGTGGGTGAGCGCAAGTTTTTCGGGCACACCTTCCTGTTCTGGCATGCGCGTCGCCCTGGGAAATTGATGCGAATTTCCAAGGATAAATCGGTCACAAAGAAGGAAGGGACACATGGCAAACCCGAAGGGAAGGAATCCACTATAAGGATTGGGTGAGAGAAAAATCACTCCCGCGTGCGTTCCTTAACTTATATTGGCAAAACTACCGAACAAGTTGCTCGCACATTATGGGGGGGAAGTGAATCTAACACTTTGGCCTAAATATTCAGCGACCTGAATCGATATTCGCTATATTCTCGTTCCAGCCTAATACTGGTAGATAGGTAGTTGTTTGTCGAAAAAAGATCAATTGAAATTTTTCAAACAACGGATAAATGTTGCAATTTATAGAAAAAAATTGTTGTAATATTAAAATAAGCAACGATTGTCTGAGTGTAATTTGAAGAAAACAGTATAAAACTAAACCAGAATAAGGGTACAAATAAAAACATGAAAATAATAATAAACAATAAAAATAAACTTACAGATTTACTTCGGAAATGCTAGTGGAAACCATGATTTAAGGAAAATAATATTTTTGCAGAAAACTGCAATATATCTGCGAGCGCTGTGATAGAATAATCAATCAAAATATGGAAATATGATACGCAGCAATATACTTGCTAGATATACATGAAAGGGGTGTAAAATCAATAAAATCAAGACATTCTACTCTTTTGAATTCACCTGCTTATGATACCAATTATTTATATTATTGTTTGTCCCTTTTGCATCAAATGCATTGTGAACGTTTTGATTATAGTAGGAAAAGTTTATGTTAAAAGTACATAATATTATCATTTTTTTTGTTATCACAACACTTCCGAGGGTATTGATAAGCATCTAAGGGGGTGCTTGGCACGCTTTACAAACAAATACAAAACCAGTACTGAAATAATCAAACATATTTCGCCGTTACATAACGGGTTCCATGAAATGCGGTTTATATTTCAACGTCATTCAATTTTCAGACAAAATTTAGATACTGTATACATAAAAGAGTATTGTGTTTTTGAACGAAATCAACTGAGTAAATAATAAACAAAAACAAAATACACTAGTGAAAATTTCAAACATTCGTGTATATGCCTCAACATTGAAATTTGAAAATGTTTGCTCTCTGATTCATTAGTGGCAATCAGAGCCATGTATTTTTAACATGTGACAATATATTGGTTCTACTTTTATTTCACACAAACGATCATATCAATATCAAAATCATCAAATTCATGATCAGTAAGGTGAAAACTCAAACCTACGCCATCGCAACGCAAAACCTCATCATCATCCTTAAACAATAATAATGAGGAATTTTCATACTCTACCAAATTGTGCAAACGGTTTGATTCCAATTTCATTGTACCTTGATGATAGAGGCGTTTGCTTTCGACGCCGACATATAGCACGGTTGATAGCGAAACGCTTTCCAACGCGACTGCCAGCATCGTACAACGATTGATTGCACTCAATTTTCAATCATCTTTTCCATATAAATTGAACCAGGTAATAGATTTTATGGCATTTTTTCCACTTTCTGTCTCTCTCTCTCGCCCTCAATTGCTTTTCTTTGTTTGCACCACCCGCTAAAGAGGATTTTCGAGCAGTTCACGCGGGCATGTACTGCGGCACGTCAAACGCCAACAACTGGTACAATACACACATTTGAATGATAATGCAACGCCGAAATGGAGTTTCACTTACCACTTGCTTCGTTTTCTGCACAATTTGCTTCGGCTTCAGCGTACGCAGGTGGTTCGGCAACTCGGGCGAAGACTTTTGGGCGGCTTCCCGGGGCCCCTTTGACGATGCTTTACTGGCACCCGCACTGTTTGTCGATGGAGCCGCATTCTCTTTCCAAGTTCCTTTGCCAATTGACTTCCCGGTCGAAGAGCTGGCAACCGAACGTCCACCTCGTCCGCTATCCTCCGCCAGTATTTTTGGCTGAGCACGACGCATCTGTTCCAGCTCGACCTCGCGCGCTACGATCTGCTTACCAAAGTAGGTGGAGCTTTGAGAACCCGCATTTCCACTGAAGCAGCACACTTGATCGAGATCCGGATTCAGCTGGTACTGGTAGGTGCCTTCGGGTGTTTTTAGCTGTATGTAGTTCAACCCAAAATCTGCCATCACTTCGACCGTGTGGGTGAGATCGGATTTTTCTCTGAAAGGAAACACCGAAGAAAGCAATCAAAAGCTTGCCGACAAACATGATGGATGTATAGTGTTGACAATCTACTTACTTCTGAGATAGCAGCTGTAATGACACGGATCGCAGCGACGGATTGATAACGCGCTTCAGCATCGGTATCGTGTCGATGAGGACGGTCGCACCATCGCCGATTCCTTTTAAATGTGCGGACAATCCTTTCCGTAGGCCCGTTAAAATTAATTTCGTGCTGGCCAGTTTTTGAGAATGCTGCACACAAGATGTAAAGAAAAAATCGAATTTCAAATATTGCTTAACGTTTTAACTGGATGGAGGCACAACTCAGCTGAATTCAGATGAATAGTAAATATAATTGCCATCGAAAGGTGCAAGCCCCGCGTGTTTCGGTCCGGTAAATCACGAAAACAAAAACTCAACTCATCCCGAAAATACAATCAAAGAGAGGCAAAGCAAAATTATATAAATTTTCAAACACAATTTTGTGCTCCAGTCTTTCTCATCCACCCGTTTTCCATTAGCAGACAAACCCGATCATGCTTTGCGTTCGCTTCTGAAAGAGCCCTGCATAACAGCAAACCCCGAACCGAATAAAAGCGGAAATCTGTGAGAAAAATTCCATCCCTTCGGGGTTCATTTTCATGATCGTCCCAGCGCCCCATTTTTAGCCTATAAAAACAACGCACGCGAGTGGTGTTTGAGAAACAAAAAATTAAAGGGTAAATGAATATTGAATAATTAATACAATCATTTCATGAAAAACACTCGCAAAAACCAAACAGAAAAAATCATTCGCGAGCAAGGGTATGCCTCTAGTAGGAGCGTAACAAAGATTTCTTTCAAGCGCGTACCTCGATTGAGGTCGGGTCGCGTTTCAGTATGGCGTGTGTGTATACTCGCCGTACTCCAAATTCAGCCAAAAGAAACAAAACGGGCGGCCTTCGGCAAGTACTGGCCGAGATTCAGGTTCGTTGGATTAATTTCCTTTTTCCTGGTACCCCAAAACAAAATCAACAAGGCAAACAAAATTGGCTACAGCGTAACAACAAAAAAATCCTCACAGTGGTGGTAACGAAGATGTGTATCAAACAAGCTTCTCATTTCCTTATCATCGGTTCATTTAATGCGTTTTGGTTCAAAAATTTGTCAACTGTGATGAAGTGCTGCAGTGCTTCAAACAGCGACACTTTTCAATACCCGAAGCAAGCACAATCTTGTCTCCCTGACACCATCTCGCGTGCTGATGATGCACGTGATGCACTCTACGCCTCTTCCACTAAACGAGGGATCTCATTAGAGTAACAGGTTATCCAAAACAGGAGACCTACAACCACCACTGTACACACTTGCTACAAAATTGCAATAATGAAGGCTAAAAGGCGTTTGATGGATTTTGTTGGTCTCATTTTTTGAAGCCTAATGTACACCAGCGACATGATTATGAGCTCAATTAGAACCGTTGGAGATACCGACACCGGACAGGTTTATAGTGCTTCAGCGTGCCCTCGCCACTTCTCGTCGGAAACATCTGCGTCTCGAGATTGCTCCCACAAGGCGTTGCACGGAAAACCGCATTATAACCGTTATTTACTTATGCACGTTCGGAGGCTTAGGTACTGGGATTCTAATTATCTCTTCAGCATCAAGAAAAACCACGACTCAATGCTCATGCCACCATATTACGATGCTAAGGGTAAAATTCACTGTGGCATCGCGCACAACTACTACTACCCATGTGGTAGAAACATTTCTAAAACCCCTCCCATACTTGGAGCTATTTTCCGTGTCAACATCGTCGCTTTCAGGCTACACCTCGGAGGTTATTTCCTTCTATAATCCTTCAACTTTTCCCCCGCCTACCTTGCGAACCAGAACGCTTCATCACGCCATTCAGCACATAGCGTATGAGAGAAAAAAACGCACCACGGATGACTTCCACGGTGACGAAAAAGCATACGGGAAACCACACCAAAGTACAAAAAGAATTATTTAAAATGGTGTAAATTATGTTTAAACTGTGTGTATTCTATTAACCAGTGGGCTACGCCGAGGGTATACCTACGTTTGAACCTTTAATGCATCCTGGTCTCTTTCCCATCGTTTCGCACTTAGGGAGAGTCTGTTCTTCTGCGCCCGAGGCCATACTTCCATGCAAACGTGACGATGATCTACGTTCCCGGAATGAAATGCTCAATGGTGTATGTCGGGTGACCATAATAATGTCGATAGCAAAGCCGAGATGGATGCGGTTTCTACTGGTGGAGGGTGTAGTACACAGGCAGTTATGAAACGGAACTGCTTCAATTA
>JXXA01017450.1:0-11536 GCA_000956255.1 Anopheles punctulatus
GCCATAAAGAAATGAGGTCAGGAATGGTAAATTAGTTGCTGAAGTATGCGACGTATGTTACTCACCATTGTACGAGATAAATCTGCGATCATCCTTAATGTCCTCTATCGACGCTTGGACGATAGCGAACATAAGCGCTAACCACCACACCGCAACCATTCTGAAAGCGAAAAACAAGTAAAAATAAATGTTATTAATTAATTTGCTTCTCGTCCAGTTCAAGCGCGTCTCGTTTTCAACCAACACGACCGACACGTTCCGTTCGTGTTGAGATAGGTCCGAGCGTCTTATGCAACACCACCACGGCACCACAACCAACCAGTCGATCAATATCAGGTTCCAATTGGTAATGTTTGCCGTTTAACCCGGGACCGGACCTAATCAAACAAGCTCCACAAGAAACCAACGCGAAGCGATGATTGATCGAAAGCACAAACACGGGTTTCATCGAACATCGAGTGGACATCGATACTGGCAAACATTCCGGTCTAGCTTACGTTAAGTTAAACAGACACACCGAGCGTCCTGAGGTCACTCAACTCCAAAGAAAACATCACAGAAAACTGCAGCGTTCGATCTACATCCCACATCTCCTAATTTCCCGCGAAAGCACGTACTTTCCCAGGAACGGCTAAGAAGAACGCACTCACGGTGATCAAATAGTTCAATATTTACTCAACCCTAGCAAAGCTAATAAGGACGCTTCGCTCGGGGTGCACTGTTCCTAGCCTCAGCAAAGCATCTCCAGGACCAGAGACTCTTCAAATCGAGCCTTCGTTAAACATCGTTTCTGTCCGGCGAAGGAAAAAGCTTTCGTACACAGCGTTCAAATTACGAGTAAAAATCAACGCAAGCAGCTACCAAGAGTGGTTTGTGGCATGGTTGGAACTGTACCTTTTTTATTGTTATCTTTCGTTCACTCTCCTCTTCTTCTGCTTTTTATCAGTACCGAGAGCCGTAAGTAGTTTACCGCATCGCGTATCGGCGCGTCCAGTAGGTGTGTTTGTGTGCTATAAACATAGACCCCGCCACCATTTCCCTAATCTACCGGGCTGGTTTTATTAGAGTGGTTCTGGATGGTGCAATCCACATCGCGCGCGCGCGAGCCTTGATCCAGTGGCTCAGAGTGGTGCGATCGTTGGTAACACTTGGCTGACCTAGAAGCGCTGAGCCCCTTTGGGTGGATCAGGATAAGTGTAATAAAATGTTAAATTCAACGAACCCGAGCGCTGGACACTCGTAGTCTACTCGACAGCCTCGCTTATGATGGCCCATTGTGGAGGATTGGACAGATAACAGCCGGCTAGTGACAGCACAATTGCTCATGACAAGCCGTGCACTTATCTGCCGGTGATATTGGCGTACCTACATAGTTTCGCTTTGCTTTGAAACTTTTTTTTTTTAATTCGCAGTATTTAAGACTTGTTTTGTTGTTAAATTCATAAATTTGAAATAAAATTTACTACATATTTTCGTTTTTAAAGAAAGAAACATACATTGAATTCCGCAAAAGAAAAAGTTCACCATCAATTCATAACCGAAAACAACCCCGGAGGATACGAAGAACGAGTTTTTTTTAACGATCTTGTTGATGATAATTGCATTCTCCAACGTTAAACGATTCGCCAGATGGTGAGACGAACAAAAACCGCACCAAAACCGTGCTTCCCCACGGCTGCTTCGCTTTAGAACCCGGTACGCTTATTATCTCCGGTGCTCTACTCCCTGCTCAGCACAGCTTAAGCTTCCCGAATTGCTGATGCTAATTTCACTAATGATTTATGATTTGTCGAGCCGTGAATTTCGAGCAAACGCGTTAGCTGGGCAAAAAGAAGATATCAAAAATGCTCGACAGCTCGAGAGCGGGCTGAAACGTGCTTTATACGTGATTATTTTTTTAAAGGGAGATTTAAATGAGAAAAATCATTTTCGATCACATTTGCATACTGTTTTATCGAACTTTTAAAGCCATTCATGCCTGGCTGGAGCGGGAAAGCAGCGCAGCAGGCCAATTGTGAACCGTTTACAATGCGATCATTAAAAGTTTACTTGCTTGCGTGCTATGCATATCATTAGTGTAAATCAACACGAAGCCGATCGCCCGTACAGTTCATAAATCTACCCGACATCTTAATAGTACAAACGGCCACGTAAAAAAAACACTGTCCGAGCCTTTAAAATTCAAGTGAATTTCGATTTCTGCAGGCATTTAAAGGAAGCAAATTCTGTACGAATTCCCAACAAAAGTCGCTCCCAAAAACCGTGGAAGCATAATAATCACAAGAAGTAAGCCTTCCGTAAGCTTGTTATGTGCACGATCGCGGATTAAACCATTTAGGACGTGAAACAATCCCTCTTGCCACTAGCCCGTGTGTCTAACCTTGTGCGAGAAAAGGTGTTTCGGTGGTAGAAGCAAACAAAAAAAAAGGCGAAAGCCAAAACAATCTAAATGCGAACCAAAACGGTCCCAAATTGGATTTTGGGCCTGCTAAAGTTTGCCCCCACACGGCAGCCTTCGCGCGGACCAGGTTACCCTTCGTTTAATTTATCGATTCAAATTCTGGAGAATTTTCTGCGGCAAAGGGTCCGTGGGTACGAAATTGATACCTCGAATGAAGTAATTTACGATGGCATCGGGAACCGAACCAGGGACGGATGTGCGATGGCCCTTTCGGAAGCCATGGGCATGGGTTTCGTTCAATCGCAAGCTAAACGACTGGTGGAAGCCGATCGGTTTTGGGCACTAGCAATTAAAAAAAAACTCTTGCTCTCTTGGCGTCACGGACACAAATCAATGCCCGTTAATTACACGTACACGCGAAAACCTGAAAGCCCGGTCCGGGAATCGTTTACTCGCGGGACGGAACGGGGAGAGAAAAATCCGCGGCCCAACGTAAAGCGTCCGGCTTAAGTAAAACTGACCAGCGATACATGTACGCCTGTCCGCAGGAAACCGTACAAAAAAAACGTTTCACTCTACCCCACCCGGCAGGCAGGATACGTGTACGCCACCGGTCTGGGGTGTTGTTGGAAAATAAATTCCAACCCCGGTGTCGGTGACGACAAGGGCAAGGACAAAAACAACACAAAAGAAACCGAGACTTCGTCCTCCGGGCCCACCATCGCCGGTTCTGTTGACAAGTGTCACCAAATATAGCAAATCAGCGAGGGCAGCACTACAAGCGCCCCAAAACCAGACGGGACAGACAGACACACACACGCAAAGACCAGACGAAAAGAGTGAGTTTGGATTGGGCGCCAAAAACCAAACACCCTTCGGACCGCTTCCATCCAAAGCGTCTCCAGCGCATGGACAACACACGACATTCAACAGAACAGACAACACACAAAAAAATCAAACTTGTTAAACCAAAACAAGCTTGCTATCTTGGCGCTCCGGGCTCTCCCACTGACGTAATATTAAAATGAACGTGCAATCCTGCCGGTCGAACCGATCCTTCTAGCGCAAACAGCCAAACGGCCGTCTTCGTCCCAGGGGCAGCCCCAAATATTCCTTCACGATTTTATCCATTTTTCATCCGCTCCGGCGCGATCGGATGATGGTGATCGGCAGGACGTGATACCGAACTGCTAATACACACACACACACAAACGAACCTCACAAACCCCTTGGCGATGACAGGAGTTTTGCCAAAAAATGGTCAAGCCAGTGGGTCACCGGCGTCGTCGTGCTTATGCAACCAGCGTGCGCGTTTTATGCAAATTAGGAGCGGCACCGGGACACATCATACACAAGCGCGGGACAAGCGTGGAGGTGGCCGAAACATAATCTACGAACACGCGAGCGCACCAAAAATAAAACAACAACAACAACAGCAACAACAAAACTGCAACCAGCACACAAAACGCGAGCGGCCCCGTGAACAAATATATGACACATTACTTAACTTTGTTAGTGTGTCCGTGGGTTTCGAGGTTAGAGGGTTTGAGTTTGTTTTTTGGAGGGGGGTTTGTTTTTTTTTTATTTGTGTTTCTCCAGCGAGTTGTTTTGGGGATTGTTTTACTGTTGTTCGCTTGTTCTGTGCGAATTATGCGGTGGTTTGGTTGTCCTTGTACTTATATGTTGTACATATACAGCTCGATGGTGCGAAATTTGACGTAGATTTTAAGTGTTTCACGTTTAGCAAGCGGGCAGTACATTTTTGTAATGCTAAGGTGCGATCGTTTCAAGTGCCAGTATGGCACTAAAATCGCTTAGAATTATAGTTGTTTAGAGCACAATTATTTCAAACTTTAATTACATTTGTTACAAAATTATTGACCACAATACAAAGTTGGGTATCCAAAAGCTTTTCTATAAATTTTAGTCCTTTGAACCGGATGGTTAATCCTAAGTACTTCAACAATCATGAGACAGCTAAACATAGGACCAAAATAAAATTGATCATATTTTGTAATCAACGCGAATTGTCTTCATAATGGTATTTTTAACATTTTCTTCCTTTGATCCTTTGAAAATGATCATTAATGTGTACAATATTTACTCTATAAAAAAGTAAAATTTTATTTTTCATAAATAATAATACGTGGGAATTACATCAATTTTACGATTAATATACGCTGGGTTTTACACAGTGTTATCAATTTGAAAATGTGCTTCAGAAATGTTAATGCTTCATGAAACCCACTTTTCTGCAACATAAAATCCCATTCAACGGGGAAATATGCCATCCAGGTTCTTCATTAGTGGATCCCGGTTATGAGTGGTGTATCAAAATAACCCACACTATGATACCTCTGCAACCATTTCCTCATTCTCGAGCGCATCAAAAGCTGCAATTGACTTTCGCACTGCATCCCGCACAAAGCAAATGTTATCTTTTCCTATTACCACCCATTCCAGAACGGGTGCAAACTGCACGAAAGCGTGCGTTTCTTCACGCCATTCGCACCAAAGAATGCACATTTGTTCGAATTAGCATCGGGCGAGTGGGAAACGAGACAGCGACCAACCCGCGCGCTCGAAACGATTTGCAATGAACAACTATCCCATCTCGGTAAAGCGTGCGAGAACGCGATCAACTCATGCCACGGGAAGTGCAGCAGTAAACAACAACGCACAATTGTGCAATAGACGAGTATTTTTTTTTTTTATTTTCGACGTGCCCGCGCTTCCCACACAACGGGACCGAGCGGTGTGCCACGGCGTGCAACGGAAGCCACAACGCATCAATAGCAAAACGTGAGCTTTTTTTGCAGTTGTTCATCCAGCACCAGCCAGCACCCCATAATCTGACAGCCCCGTTTACACCTATCGCGCATTCCGCTTAAATGTCCGCCGCTTAAGCTGCACCACAACGCCACAATCGTGCTGGTGCGGGTACTTGTGCCACGATCTTCAAAATTGGACACAACGCGCTGGTTTCGTAGCCGAACCAAGAACGGGGCTGGGGACGGTTGCCTAGCTACGATACAGCTGTCCGGCCACAGGCCCCACCAGGCTAGGGATGGTTATCGAAAAACTGCAGGATGCAGGATGGATGGTGCGATGGTTTTTGAATGCATCATCATCATGATTGGTTAGTCGGTCGGGTGGGTTGACTTTCCCATAATTCACGTCAATCAGTTGCTGGCCGAAGTACCGTTTGAGCCGTCCACCGCGGATCGGCTGCCATCGGATCGAAACGCCTCAGGGGAAGCTACAACGAAGGGCAAGCATCGTGCATTACCAGCACGTACGATGGGAGTTCGGAAAGTTCGGAGTTTATCGATTTTTTTCTATTTTTTCTTGAATATTTTTTTGCCTTTCAAATAATTTTTTCATTTTAAATTTAATAAATCCCACTACACATTGTGCAATAAAATAAATGCATGTTTTTGTAAAATGAAATTTAAAAATATCCTTCTAAATTTAGAAACATTTCCTTTCGATATTTCTTATTGATTTTTATGATATTCGAAACATAATTAATTTTTATTTCTAACAGAAAAAGAGCGAGGAACTTCTAAATGAACATTCTAAATCATTCATTCATGAATGTATGCACTTATGCTGGAGTTAATAAATTTTGAAAGCCAACAAAATTTTTATTAAAGGAATAAAAATAAATACTTTAAAATTAAAATTCAAACAAACATACTCAAATGCAATTAGCTTTAATATATCATTCTAAAATACTACTCTAAAAAGTCTATCAGCATGTATGTAAAATATTTTTTTTTTAAAATCAATTTTTGTTCCAGCTTCCACGCACGCAGTGCCAGTTCAGCCCTGCCCTACGGTTCACCCACGCTAAAAGCCGCCCCATTTCGTCCTACCAGTTTGCCTACTTGTTTTCACCGAACAATGGACAGTAATCCATCGCATCGGTTCGCAAGAATACCAGGCTGGCTGGTGGTAAGGTAACTGTAACCTACCACCCACTCCCATCCCGCCCCATTTGCCACCGTACGTGTGCGTGCCTGGCAACGCGAGTAGGCACAAGCCATACAGCATTAACAGCAACTCCGACAACTGCTCCAGCGGGCGCACAAGTATCGCACAAGCAGCACACATCAATCACGCGCGAAAGCCATGTCCCATGGCTGGCTGTAGGTTGGAAAGGACACGATGTAGACGACGACGATGACGATGACGACGACGACAAAGCCGTCGTTTCAAATTCGAAGCGAAGAATCCGTACCGTTGCATGAATAATTGCCTACGTAAGCGAACCTCCCAGCAGGCACACACAAACAAAGGCACCTCGGGGAGGATGTGTCGTCGAACCACGGTGCAAAAAAATAAGGGCTGAGTATGCAGGCAGGGGAAGATTAAAGGGAATCTTTCAAGGAGCACGGGGTGTATGTAAATGCAAATGCAGAAAACATAAACTCCTAAACAAATTGAGAGCAAGCTACTCAAAGTCAGCGTGTGCAAACGTTCGTACAATGGTTTAGAGGAGACAAGAAGCTGCATTACGCTTGCAGCAGAGAAAGTGCAGGGACAAATTTGTTAATGAGATTTTGTTGTAGTTGCTGCACCTTCTGTTTGAGGGTAAAAGCATTCTTGTACTGAAATTTTAAATCTTTTTCAACAAATGGCCTACATTGAACGAACTCCTACATGAAGAAGCATGCTAAACGTAGAACAAAACTGCCATAACGTCTGCGTGGACCTTCGGAATCCTTGCAAGTTCACCGGACAGGGTTAAAGGGTAAACACGATAGTTGTAATGCGACAGACAACGCTGGCTAAACGTAGCGTGAAAATAATCCTTCTTTACAAATAACGATCCGACTGGTGAAGCAAATTAGTAAAGTACACACTCAGGTTATCGCTGTTTCATTATTTCAGCCCGCGATTTAACGCTTCAAAACACGGGGTTATGAGACACCACCAGCACCACATGCCAGTTGCGAAAGTGCGACTCACAGCCATAACAATTCCCCAAAATCCGCCCGAAAGCAAAGCAACCTCCAAAACCGATAAGCTGCGTGCGCATAAATCATCCGTGCGCATTAGGTGACACGGAGGAGCGCGCGAGGTTTTGAACTTCCTGTTGCACGCGCCAGAAACGAGGCTAATTGGCTGCGCGGGGAGGTGTGGTGTTGATACGGGGTGGGTCGGACCATCGCCCAAATCTCGCCATGAGCCGCGTTAGCCATGCTGTCTCCGTTCGGTCAATCGCGACAGCCCCACTGATAGCGAGGCTCGGAGGGTCGAAAACAGACGCACACCGATGGTTGGTCGAACCATTTTTGGCACTCTCTAGTACGGCCGCATTCGCGCTGAGTCTAATCTTATCACTAGATGGGTCTTACGCGTACTACGCGTTCTTACGCAACGGGTGACCGATGGAGTTTAATTGTTCTAGTTATGCAACGCATCGGTTGACTAATCGATATCGGTGCCAAAGTACCGATTTGTATTGAACATGCTTCGTCAGGGGTTTAAATACACTTGTGCCGAGGTTTTCTACACCTTAAGTAGCGTTTTTCTTTTCCTTCGCAGTGATTTGCAACCCATCATACGAGATACATGTTGCTTTATTTGTTAAGATTTTTGATTTAGTAGAATAAAAACTGTTGTGAAAACATTTCAAACTCGTCCTAGAACGTTTCAAGAGCCAAGAATATGATTTTAGCATCACACCATCCATATTGCGTTTTATATTCCTTAAATCAACTCAATACTTTTTTCCATTCCATCCCAATAAAAATGCCTGGACTCGTTTTAAGATCTTCCAGACCTTGACAGGACAAAATAAGTTGCAAAAGTGTTATACGCATTCTCATTTTCAAGCCAACACTGTAAACGCATAAAAAACAGTGCCATATGCCATATGTCAAAAAGAGCCTGAAAAAATTTAAACAAATGAGTTTGAAACAGCAAATTGAAAAGTAATTAAAAACGTAGTTTTAAATATACTACAAAAGTGCAGCAATAACGATATTGTAAATGTTCTCATAAAGCTACAAAGTTGAAAAATGAATAGTACTTATAAGGAGAAATCATGATGTTCGCACATGATGTTCAATGGTAATCAAGCCACTCATAAGCGACTATCAGTATCAACACAACTACAAGCGTGATTTAATGTTTTGACAACATGTTATCAATGCTATATAGCAGTGCGAATGCCGTTTTTCTAATAAAAATATATAATCTCTTTCAATCTCATCCATCCCAATGTAAATTCTTATCAACTTACAATGTTACTACGGTGTGTAGTATTTTAAAACAAAACTTCCAACTTTTTGTTTCTTCCAACAGCAAACACTTCTCAGCGCGAACTACAATATTCACAGTGGAGCACATCAATTTGCTCCAATCTGAAACGAATCAATTGATTCGGTCTTGACCGGGCGGTAGATATGAGAAACACCCGTTGAAACACCCGTTGCATCCGTTCGGCTACCACATTTAGCCATCGTGCAGCGTGAACCGAGCGTTTATTTCTAGCGCAAAACATAACGATGAAGAAAAAAACTGCCCAAAACTTTCAATGTTGCCCCCGTTGATTGATTGATCAATCTTCATCGCGCGTCTTTGCTTGCTGAAGCATTTCTCGAAGAATGGGCCCCTCTCGGCGTGTTCTTCCTCGGGCATCATCTCGGCGCAAACGCTGCGAGAGCGCGGTTGGCCACCGTGCCCTAATTATGCAAATCAAAGGCTCAACCTCGCACAACCGGCTCGTCCCTATCGCTCCCGGTTCATCGGGAATCGGCCCGAAACGTCATCAAAAACTGTTCCAAACTGTGCTCGGCGATGGTTCGGTATTGATAGTGAAAATGATGAATTGTGCTTATTGTGACGATGAAGGCAGGAAAAATTTACGATCGACTTCTGGGATTATTGCGATACGCTTGCCTCGGGAAACAGTTCAATTGCATTCCAGATCGGTGCAGCTATCGATGCTGAGCAGAGCTATCGATGCGAGGTTGAATGAAAATTTTAATAAAAATAGCACCATTAGTGAAAGTGCTCGCAAAAAATACTCCACCAATTTAAGTTCAAATTAAAAGGAAAGTAAAATCACAACCATTTGGACGCATTTTCGGGTGTGCAAAAAAAAATATGAAAACGAAATCAGTTGAAAATGAATTATTACCAGTGCGAGCCTTGCCTGTGACGTTTGCGCGCAAAACAAGCAAAACCAAAAAACGTGCTCTTTTTATTACCCACGATGATAAAACCCTCGCACCGCACTCGGTGGCGTTCGTTTCGCGATCAACAACTACAAAAAAAAACCCGGGCAGGAAACACAACACAAACCGGTGAGAGGAAAAAAAATCGGTGAAGAAAAAGCGAATCCACCACGTAAAGTCGAACATACACGATATAAAAACATAAATGATTGAGCGTGGAAGAGGGAAACTGCGGTGGGGAATGAAAAACAAAGAAAAAAGCGCACACGCGATCGGTGGAAAGCAAAAATCAGAGCAGACAACGGAAGTGAAGCAGCGAAAGACAAACGAATCGAGAGAAAAAAAACACCAAGCGAAACCGAACCCGTCCGTCACGTCATCGTGGACAAAACACGGTGCGAAAACGAATGACCTGAAACAATGACGCCAACGAGGCCGAACCGTACGCAATGCTGGGATCGCGCCAGCATCGCGTGCTGGACAAGCAGACACGGGGGGTTTGTTGGGCGCGGAAGGTGACGCCGAAAATTACCCCCAAGGTCGATGGTCCCAGGTGAATCAGGTGATCGACGTGCCGTACACGACGACGCCGTCGACGATTCGCGATAGCGTTGATTAATGGCGAGGCAACGACCGCTTGATTAATGCTGACTACGTCGTTCGTGGCCGGGGTAGCGAGTAGCTCCACACATCTCAACCCAGAAGAAGATCAACCTTTTTTTGTGGGTTCATTTGAGATTTGAGCTTTTTTTATTGGAATTTTCTCGCTGCATTGTCTTCTGGATGAGATGTTCCAGTAAAAACCCCAAAACAACGTGTAGTACGGGAGGAGGTACAAAGAAAACGGAACCTTTTGGCATTAAATGCCCGCTTTATTCTTGACCTATCGGCAAAGTGCGCATTTCAAAACAATTTCACACCACCGCAACACGCCCCACTGAGCCGGAAGATGCAAATATTTTCGCACCAACATTGCATCGCTCCACTGACCGTAGATCAAGCTCTAGCAAGAAGCCAGTGCAACTGGCGATGACTTCATCTCCAGCTTCCCTTGAACATTGGAACGGGTACTCGTACTCGGCGCACTTGCACATAAAGCATCCGACCGTGCGATAAGCCCCAATCAGCTTCGGATTCGTGCTGGGTGCGGCGAGTGGCAAAAGTACAAAAAAAAACAAGAAACGCCGATCGGGCTGTGGAGAACAACCACAACAACATAATCGTGCAGCGAATCACGTAGTCGTGACCAACAAGGGTGACGATGACGCATTATGCTACTGATGATGGTCACAGAACAACAGTTTTGCGGAGTTTATCGCGAAATTAATCAGAAGCTTTCCGGACTGGTGGACAATTGTTTTGCGCGAGAAGAACGAACGGAAAAAAAACCCACCGCACATGAGTATCTCATTCGTGGGAGCACAATCAAAAAGCGTTTGATAACGAAGCGAAGTGTAAACTAGCATAAACAAACAACAATTGTACAGCTGCAGCAAGCCGTTTAGAATACATTGTTTTAATGCTAAGTAATCGGTGAAATTTAAATTTAATTGTAAAGAAATAATAAAAATAAGACGATGATTCGCCTCATGAAATGCGAATTATTTCGTGCTGCATATTATATTAAGATTCCAATGAAATAAGCTCTTCCTGTTCAAATTATACTAAAAAAAAAAGATTTTTTTTAGGTAAGTCCGAATCTTTATATTCTTTTTTGAATGAAAAAATACACTAAAATTATTCCAAATACTTGGAAAAAATATTTTTTTGCCATATAATACTTGCGTCTTTAATATTTTTTATCTCCATTTGAACAATGTATTTTTACTTGTATTACTTTATTACTATGCATTTTTTAAAATTTTATTATTTATTTTATCTAAAAAAAAATCTTTTATTTATTAAAAAGAATTGTTTCGTGCAAAATTGTTTTAAAAGGAATCAT
>JXXA01017454.1:0-23030 GCA_000956255.1 Anopheles punctulatus
TCCTGCTATTTTCGATTCATTTTGATACATTCGTGTTTATTAAAAGCTTATTATCACAGTGCACATATTTATGATTATTATATTGTGTCATGAAATACATTTGAATAATGATTGAATGTAAAACATGAAGATTTTTTCCTGTGAAAGAATCAATACCAGAAGACTTTTACATTATGTATTAATGTTGCCCTAATGTTGTGTACCTATCTTTAGGAACATATCCATAGTAAGAAAGATACAAATGATAAAACCCACTTTGATGTTCAAATGGCTCACTCTTATGAGCATTAATTCCTTCTGTGTGAATGAAAAATACAATACAACCGAACCAATGTTCCTATCGTTCCAACAACCACTCACACAAGCAAGCTCTTCAGAATAGAGCGTTGTGTCATAAGCACAGAGATTTCGGGCGTTATTTTATCCTCGTCCGCCTTTTCAATCACAGTGGGCTACTGACGGCTACTGTGGGTTAAGTCATCGTGCATGAAATGAATCCCGCGCCTAGTGGCTAGGTTGAGGCACTCGATGAAATTATCCCAGAATGTCGATAGTACCGAGGCGATGAGGCAAATCGTTGCCCTGCAACACGATACGGTGATGGCATCAATCGCAATGCAGTATTTGCAATACCTGAGGCGCAGCTGTGCGAGAGCAATTTGGTGTCAAAACTTTTCCAAAACAAACTTCCCTACAAGCAGATCAGTACGGCCTAAAGCCATGGTTTCAGGTAGCATCTACGCAAGCTAACTAAAGTACTATGTTTTCCAAACATCTGCCTGGAAGATAAACGGTCTTCGACGCTATCATTGGTGATACGAATGAAATAGATATGTTCTTGCAGAACAAGCAGAATACAACCAAAATAACACCCTCAGAACAGCAAGTACACATCTCGGGTTTTAATTTGTAAACGAATGAAGTTGTTAAAATGACGTTCGTTTTAAACGTTTCGTTGAACAACTTTAGAAATAGGCAATAAAGAGTTGTTGTATGGGTTATACATTTAGTCAATATTAACATAAACTTTAATTTAAAACTTTTTAGAAAATAACCTCGTTGCTGTGTTCAAATTGATAAAACAATAGTGAACACTTCTCCCACACACACATGCTTTCTAAGCAACTCACAGACCGTGTATAAACTTTTACCAACTTCTCTCGCAACAATTGTTATTGATTGACAATGGCGCACCGTACGATGCATACGGTGCGTATTGAAACACCTTATACCTTCATATCCAGCTCATGTTGCACACGAAAGTACTCCATCGCATCGTACCGATTCGAAGCGAACAAAGGGCAATCTATTGCAGTTGAAATTGATAAACTTTTCAAACTTCGCAACCCGATTCAAATTTTATCAATCGGTACACACATCGATACACCTCACTCAACGCGGTATGGTTTTCATTGGGAACGAATCGAACTGTTGCACTAGCCGAGGTCTTCACACACTGGCGTCCAGTGCGGTTTGCTGCATTGTTGCACCTGTGGCAAAACTTTTACCACACGTGAGTGCAAGCGAATGCTATGCTTTTGTAGTTGCTTCGGACGTTTTGGAGGCACACGTGCCTGGCTACACGTGGCGATTCGGCCTTTTCTTTACGAGGGAAAGGGTTATCGATCCATGGGTGGTTGCTTCATTCCTGTTCTTTTTACTTATTTATTTGATGGTAAAGGACAAATAATTGCATAGTGTGCCACAATCATGCGATTGAAAAGTACATGTGCTAAGTAGTTTGATAAGAACATTTGATTGCAAAAAGCAAACGATTTAAGCGTATTCATTCAGTCACTTCTTTCAGTTGGTTAGTTAAAAGAACGTAAGCATATAACTTCTTTAAAAAAAAAAACAAATAAACTGAACAAATAAAATTCAATAGCCAAATAAAATAATGCATTAATAAAAAATATGTTATTAAATTTAATCAGCCTTATTTACTGTTCTCAACTCGCATAGATGCTCTGTGATCATCTCGGATTGTAATATTCTTGGGTTATCGCAAGGATTTAACACTAAATAATTTCACAGCCGATTCAACGTGATGTTGAGTTTTACTATTCAAAACATGTTTAAAGTCTTAATACACTTTTATTAATTTAATGGTTGTTTTTTTATACGTATTTTAGATGGTCACATGAACAACCCATTGTGCAGGGTCCAGGTCAAGTTTGAAGCCAATTGGCTACTGGATCGATAAAATCAACTGGTAATACCCTGTCACTCACTCCATGGACACATTTTCAATCCTCCTCTCCGTTTTTTCCACCATTCCGTAGCTTTTAAGTAGCTTCGTTCCCGAGGACGGATTGTCCTCCGGATTATCGTTGAAGCGAGAGTGCCGGTGGGAGCGAAATATTTCCGTATAAATGGTCATTCGTGAAGCATTCGCTCTCATACACGCAGACACTTTGCACTGCCGGCATATGCATAAATAAACCCTTTAAAACTGGTTTAAATACTCCTCCGCCGTTCCTGAAGCCATGGCATGGCATAAAAGCATGTGGAACGTAAACATTCATCTTCACTGGTAGGACAATATGGAAGATAACGTGGCTGAAGGAGAGGACACCCATTGTGTGCATTAAAAACGGGCCCTGTGTCCTGTGAGCAGCGCAGTCTCATTTCCTACCAATATCCTGACGGATGGAGGCTCTATTGAATTTCCACCCGGCCACAAGGCTACCATTCATGATTATGGCCTTTGCTGGTAAACCGCTCGCTTGCAGGCTTGGTTAGAAGGTAATAAATTTGCTCTTTCTCTCTCTCGTTGCGTCTGCCGTGCGGAATGAGGAGCTTTTAGCTTGGGTCCATGTGAATATGTGTGAATGTTGGCTTTGGTCGGTCGCTTTTACGCCAGGGCACAGGATTGTGCAAATGCATCTTTCATCCAAGGTATGCAATTTGAAGCACTGGAACAACTTCTTCCATAGCTAATGCGAGTTCCTTTCGAGGCTCGAGCGTCACAAAAATGTTTCCTTCTTCGAAACGAGATGGTCACCATATTGGGATGAGAACAATTCCTCAAAAACTAAACCCCTTGAGCTTTCTTGGTATGTTTCGATTCGTAGCCGTGTTCATGGGAACAGATTTTACCATTCCGCATGGATTTCCAGCGACACGAAATTTATGAAACCTTATCAAAAACGCTTCGTTCCAAGTAGAGCCGAGTTCCATGAATTGTCCGGCGATGTGTCGGTGAGTGAAACGTATATCTTGACGCATTGATCTTTAAATCCGCAGCTCTACCACATTTATGACTACGGCATTGTGGACTTTACGACGGGAGCTAATATTTATTGGCTTCGTTTGCTCGTGAACAAATTGCATTCGATTGCTCCGTTGCGAGTGAGTTTCGGCAATGTTGGTGCGGTTCGGATATTTTTTTAGCGTAGGTTAATACATCCCCATAACCCAGTACGCGCCGTAAAATCGAACAGCCACTCTCGCTAAAGTCACTTTCCTGAGACTGCATTTGCACCGGAACTGATCCTATCAATTGGAGCATTCAATTTCATCTCCTGCCTGATCAGTGCTAGTAAAGAAAATTGCTGATTATCTCTTTCTCCTTACGATTGATTTGATGTTTAATTTGGATAGCCAGCCGTGTCAAAGCCACAGAGAGAAAATGGAACCACGAAAAAGTGTGTATAACAGAACAGAACAGAATGAAAAAAATGGCAATTTTAGCACTGTCGTAAATTTTACAACCATAAACCCATTCCGAAGGAGATGCTTTTTTTTACGTCAGTGAGTCTATCGGGCTCTCCGTTTGTAGTTGGCCAATATTAGCGTGCGTGACCATCGGCGGTTCCGGAAGGCTAGGAAAATAATTCATTAGGAGCGGGCATAGCAAAACGATGTGGTCTTTTTGTTTCGTTGGCTAGATCATGGAATCTTTGCAAAAAGTGGTACGATGGTCGGTTGTAGATATTGCATGACATTAAACACGCTTATCTTAATCGTCTTCTGGTCGATTCGGACCGGTTAGAAAGACCGTCTTGACATCGATAAATAACAATGAGGAGAACGGTCTTTCTAGCTAGTATGGATGTCTCAAAACCAATGTTGTGAGAATGGGCTTAAGTTATATTCATACAAATTTGTGATCATGTGATTTTTTTCTCGAATAATTGTTTAAGCTCAGCGCTTTACAAAAACATTAAGCTTTTTAGCAAATAACCTTTGCACTCTATTTTTTATTTAATTCCTTTAAAAATTATCCTAAAATATAAATACCATTTTTTGTTGTATATGCTGAAAAAATAGTACAATACCAAATCCACTAAAGAAAACTATATTTTCTCGCATGCAAAGCATAGCACTATCAAGCCAATAAAGAACCAACAGCATATTACGTTTCGCTCTCTTTCGCTGTTTCTCCCTTCCCCATTCGCCAACTCATTGCTATTCACATGAATTTAAATAGCTGTCAACGGATCCGGACCAGCTAGAGAACCGCAAAATACGACGGCATGGGAAATATGGTTCATTCTTTCCTTTCCACTACAACTCGCTCACACCACCCAATCATTTGCATGATAAGCAGAAAAGGGTTTCCTCCGGCGCGATAAAGCGCAGCAGCAGCTACTTTAATGCAGCATTTCTTCACATTACTGCGAGCGAACTTGCTCAGCTACTCGTATTTACATCTCTCGCTCGTTAACAGTTTTCTTCGTCTTCCACGTTGGTAGTACAGTGGGGTGAAAGTTGCATAGCGACATCCTTCGTTACTAGATAAACACATCCAGCCAGTAGCCAATAAACCACGGCTTGGTGCAACTAATCGGGTTGCGTGGATAGCGATTCCACTTCATTTAGAACAACCGCGAGATGATTATCCTCTAATTTATGCAGTCGTGTTAGTACTGGTGCTGGGTTCAAATTTGCTTGCATGAAAGAGGAAAAAAAGCGCCATTAAATATCGCCACCCCGCGTACCGAGATAGTGAGTTAGAATCGTTTGGAACGGAAATGGTTGCATGTGCAAATACAAACATCCAGGAGCTTCCGGTGGCTGCCGAGCTGCCAGCAGTCCACAGGTGGCACAGGATGATTTTAATGCATGGAAAATGGTGTCGAGTCACGAATCGGAACAATGGAGAAGTGTTGTTACAAACAGTCAAACGTTCAGTGGTTCAGCACGCTTTTAAAGCAAAAAGATTTATGTTTATATAATATAATGTGAAACAACGGATAAACATACGTGTACTTGCTAAAGCAAGTATATTTATAAAATTGGAAAAAATATGTTTTGATTCAGATATTTTCTGAGAATATATACACAAGCATATTTCATACATTATAAAGTATTATGCAACAAGGAAATAATTGCACGAACAAAAGTCTATAATTAATGTATAACAAATTTTAAAAGGTTCTCAACAATTACACATGACAATTGCTGCTCACCCCATCAGGCATGAGCCGATATTTTACTCGCTCTCTCTGCTTTCTCTCCATCAAACCTATCACCACATTTGTTCACACGAACGTGCCCCTTCCGGTGCAATCCGCGTCACGTTTCTCTTCCCAATTTCCATCATTCCAGGCACAAAGTGCCACCGGAAACCGCTAGTAGCTACTAATGCGAAAAAAGATTGACATGGTGGTCCTCCCCTTCGTGGGACGGCGTTGCGTTAGCAGTGGCATTTGGTGGTGCCGTGAAAAATGTAAATTTAATTATTGATGTAAATGATTCAATCCTTTATGCACATTGAACCCATTCCTACCCGAGGAAGTGTTGCATGCAACGCAAAATGGTGCTCGTTCGTTCGTTTCGTTCGTGCACTGGAAGAGAAATCATCGATAATGCAACCACCGCCCATTGTGTTGATGAATCGCAACCCATTTGGGTCAGTTGGCGGTAGGAAAAGAAGCGTTTCAACGTGGTTCGATCGATGATGATACATCATTCAGCGCGTGTGCGATCGTCGGAAGCAATCGATCCTGGTGGAAGGAATGGAGGAGGAAACCAGAACAGGAGACTTCCCATTTCACTGTCCATTTGAATGGCAACCGACGAGTCGATTTTGCCGTCTCATTAAATCGAGCTTCTGAGCAGGGAAAAAGTTTTTATTTTCTCACTCCGTGCTTTTCCTCCGCACGTGGCAGAAAGTGAGCTTCAGGAGAAGAATTGTTAGAAAAATCGATTGAACGTAATGATAAATTGATTCGTAATTAATTTTCTCAACTTCTCCTAAGCGTTACGAAACGAACATTGCAGGATTGCGAAAAGGCTCGAGCGGTAAGGTTGGTGGACGATGTGTTCGAAGTTTGCTGAAAGCTTCACTCGGATGCTTGAGTAAGGAAAAGATCTTTGTCCGTTGTACAGACAACAACAAAAATGTTGTTTTTCACGTGCCCGACTCTTCTCTGGCATTGAATGTTGTTTAATGTTTCGGAACAGTTTGTAATGAGTTGAGAAATATTAATGAACATCCAAAACCGTTGGAAACACCAGTGGCATGGGTTGTAAATCGATTGCGTTCAGTTTTGTTTTTCTTTGAAGCAACAGAAAAACCTCTTATGTCATGATAAATTTCTAACGTTTGAGCTTGGAAGAGTTTATAGCAGAGAAATAAGAAAGGATTGAGATACATTTAAAAAAAGCAAAAATCAAACGTATCCAATCGATTTCACTTGTATCGTTTTTGCATTATTTTGGTCCAGCTTCAATTGTTTTTTTTTTACTTCCACGACAGCAAGTTCATTTTCTTCGTTTCTACATGATAAACACGCCGAAAATTTGCTTCACCCATTTTTATTGATATTAACCGGAAAGGTATCGAACCCAGAAGCGAGAAAGTAAAGTAAACCTTTACCGGTAGAAGATAAATATTTGCTTCCAAAAGGGTCTGACGGGCCCAGTAACCCGGCTTGGCAGCCTGTTCAAATGTTGGTCTGCATTCCTATAGGTTGTAGGCACCTTGTTTGGACGAAAAAGAAATTGAAACTTTTTGATTATTGACTTCAAGTCTTCTAGACTTCAGGTTGTGTTTTTGTGTAAAATGTTTTGTGTGAGTACCAGAGAAAATGATAAAGCAACGAAAAAATTAGATTTGCATTGCAAATGCTATTAAATTGTTTCACACCAACTTCACGCTTTACGTTAAATAGTATATTTTACCCAATTTTAATACAGTACAGAAGTGCCCAGATTGAACACATTTGCATCACCCTATGGCCACATGGTGTGTAATGAAAACCAGCTTTCGAAACCTCAACACTAATTGGATATTTAAACCAATCACGTCGGGAATGTCAAATTGATTGCCATGGTTACATTATACTCAATGTGCGGTAGAACGCGATCCACGAAAGCTGGAGAATAAAATGGGCAGCATGAGTGCAAAGATCCCTGCTGGAATGCGATTAACTTCGCATCGAAATGGGAAACGGAGTCGCAGGGGAGCATTTTAAATTTACGATTATGTTTTGATAAACAAACGAACACCACGAACACGCGCAAGATTTACACGTCCACCTCTTTTTAGCACGATGCGCCGATTGATCTTTCCTGGGCCGGTGTCGTGTCGGGGCTGAGCGCGAGAAGCAATCTCATCTTCGATCGATCGGTAATTGACCTTTCGCGATGCCGATGGCCGTCCGGATTACTTTCCATCCCGCCCCGGTGGAGGGCTGTGGTGATAGTATCTCATTAGAATTTATTGATCAACGTCTTTCAACACACCGAAACCACGGAGTGTTGAAATTTTCACGTCACCAGCGTGCCGTATACTGGCCGGGACGGGGTGTGATGCGAAAGGTGAGAAGCAAGGTTGCATTTTGGTTAATGCGATTATACGGATACGGGGTGGTTTTGTGTGTTCAGTGCAGTGGTCCGCATAATTGATGGCGATGGTTGTTGCGACTGGAATTTTCTCACCTTCAATTACAGTAAATTGCGGATGCGGTTTGAAAGGAATTTTTGTGGATGATAATCTTTGAATCCAATTAAATAGTCCCTCAGTGGTCTATGCACGAAGGAGCCAACTTATTTTAGCCAAAAGCGAATGTTCAAGGAACAGATAGGTGGAAACATTATCACAATAACTATCTTTTTGATTAAATCAAGGCATTACTAGATGAAATATCTGTGATCGGTATTAGCTTTAAATGATAATTTATGGTATTTGCATTCATTAAGGGTTATAAATACCCTAAACATTTAAATGAAACATTAATACTCTTTTTAAGAAAGTACTTTTATTGAACAAATGTGGAATATGGAACAGTCATATACTTATTTAAGAGTTCACATATTTGCAGCAAGCATGTATTATAGTTCAAGCATTGTCAATTTTTCGTCAACATAATCTTGTGTTCTTCAATTCTTAGCTTCCAACGTGCTGACGTATTTAACGAATAATCTTTTCTCAATCGTAATCTTGCTTGAACCGCGTAAATGAAACGTTTTTTTTTAAATTAAAGTGGAAAAGAAGGTTACAGTCGCCAAAAAGATAGTCTTTGCTTGTTAACAAAAATATGCTTGTTTTGCCTGCTTTACATAACAAATTTGTTTCTCTTTGAAGCTTTATTCTTTTAAATTTGAGTTAAACTTTCAAAATTTTACCAAAGCTATGCCAGTGCTTTTAAATACCACCCCATTGTCTCTTTTCAAGCAATCCGTTATTAACTAAGATTGATGAGATTTCATCAAGTGAGCTAACTAACCTTTCACGAAACAATGTTAAACTCGGCCCCGGTTCCGACCGAAACACACAACTCCCTGGATGGATGGGTGGGCACGAAAGAATGCAAATCGTTAAAACCGTGTTTGATCCGTGGCTAGCTTGCTTTTCGTGAAACAATTTCCCTGCAGCCTCCAGGGTACGCTGAGGTCAGAAGAAGAGTCAACCAAAACTGTCAGCGAAAAGGTACAGGCACGGGACCAGGTAGGAAAGGATGTTTAGCTGTGAGAGCTTTTTTCTCTTCCGCTATCTACCTGTACTGAAACTTTCTTTACTGTCTACAACATGATTGATTAGATCTAAATTTGAACTTCTGCGTGGTTTTGCCCATTGTACCTGCGACCGAACCTCTGTTTCCCCGATGGAGGAACCTTCTTCACGCAAGATTTTTGTGCCGAGGTGGGCATTGTTAAGCAATCGACAAGATATTGGTCTCTGAGTTTCTCGGCTTTTTATCCACCGGTTTGGTGGAGCTCCTTCGGGGCTTATTAGGGAGGACACGAACCGGAACGTGGAACGTGGACGTGGAAATAAACAACGATTGATCACTGTCAAAAAGATTGAATTTTGAAGCAAATTTTTGAATCATGGCTACTGCCAACAAAATAGTTTCTTGCTTTATTAGCGCATAGATTCCTGTTTGTCCTTCCAATACTATCAAAATTCATTAGTTCGTTATCGAGTGGCGTAATGAAATTGACATAGTAGGATGTGTTTTAAATAATGTTGACCGGATTATGAATAGTAAAAATAATGATTATTCATCAAGCGCTAACATATTTTTCTGTTAAATGTGTCTTGATAATTTTATCTATTATAATTTAACATAAACACACACAAATTGAACATGCAATCAATAATTAATTAAGCATGGGTAAAAAAGTAAGGTTGTAATGTTAATAAATCATCGAATCGCTGACTCATAATTCATCCGGTTTATTTTGATTCCTTAATCTCCCTTCGCTGACGGTTCAATGCATGGCTGAATGATAAAACCCCACATTGTAGAAGGCAATATGTGCTATGTTGAGCCTTCCGGAAAATCAAGCTTATAATCACCTGACGGTCCATCGCACGAACCACCCCCACCAAACACATCCACCTGATTTACATCCGATGAAGCGACAAATAAGCTTCCACCATCACGAACAGCACTGTACCGAGCAGCTGGTGGGATCATTTTCAATATTTCAGCAAAAAATAAACGAAAAAGCAGAATGTTAAACGCGCTTATTACGGTTACAAGAGGAGAGTGGTAGAGTGTAAAGGGGAAAAAGAGAAACACAAACCGAAACCAGCAAACAGTGCGACAACGGCTATAAACAGCCACGAGGCGATGATGAGAGTGCAAAAACGTGTGCTGTGGATGTGTTAGTTCCATTTCATGTATTTGCTACATTTTTAGTGATGTCCTTCAATGTTGCAATGTAGCCAGAAAGAAAAGTATTATGTTCGAGTATTAAAAAAAAACGATTCGTGCGGTTTCTTCCAGTGTGACAGGCAAAACCTAAACCGACCGAAGGCTACATGGACAGTACGGCTGTTATGCCACCATATTGACACCTACCGCACACTGCAAAGTGCGGGTTTGGTTTCGATACACCATTATTCCACCCCGCTTCAGAACGTTACACCAAACATTCGTTAACCACATCCGAAAAACGCAAAGGAGCAACGGCAGAATTGGCAACTGTTCTTTCACTGCTTGGGCGGGTTATTTCATGCGAGTGTTTGGCCGTGAGGTCAGACGATGCAGTAGTTGATAAATCGATGCGCGGGACAGGTGAAAAGCATGCAAGCACTGCAGCTTGCATGTAACATGTTTTGACACTTCCGGGACACACTTGGGCCTGTGATTTAGAGAGGGTTGCATGAAGAGAAAGTCGTGAGATAGGTACCGAGTTTTGTGTGAGTTCTGGTAAAGGTTGGTTGTGATTTAGGTTAGGAGGGATCATTTCTCAAAGGAACAGAAGGCAATGGTAAAGGGAGTTGATGGTTGGATATAATTTGAACAAAAAGCAACTGGGCCAGTGTGTTACAGCGATACACTGAAGCTTGGAGGAGAAGCTCTGTCCAATAGGTATTTTTAGATCTTGAAATGTCAGTCCTTGTTCTCACAAGTTTAGATATTAAAGTTATTAATGTTGATATTTTACATTATTTCTGCAAAAGAAAGTTCTAAAAGAACAGTTTCCCCCAGATTCTCCCGCTTAAACTCAAGTCTTGTATGGACAAATCAAAAGTTATTGTCGATTATTCGATAAGGCATATTTTGTGCAAGAGATCAAATTCACGCATTTTACATTTTATTGCATTGTGATTTGTAATTTGATTCCATGGTGTCCCGTTTTTTCAATGTAAATTAAATAGGAAAGGAGAAAACTTTAAACGAACAAATATTTAGATGTTGTTATATTTTATACATAACTACAATAATTAATCTGACTAAATTCTTAACACCCAATTCAAAAAACGGTTAAATTTGCGGTGGTAAAGAAGTTATAGTTCTTATGTGTTCTTATTTAGACAGATTGCTGTACAAATTACAACGAACCTTTATCAAATATCTTTTGACAATTATCGGTTTACCCTTTGAGGAGCAAAATAAACGAAATAAAACGGTGCCAACATAATGACCGGTGGTTGACTATTTACTCATTTCTTAAAAGGTCGAAAATTCTCGTTCAACAATGGAATGAGCACTTGAACACTTTCGTCGAGTGTAATGCACCAGAGCTGTATTTCTCGAAAAGCTAGAAAATCCCCGGCCATTGTTTGCTGGAATTCGTTGCTGTATTCACATACAATGGAGGCGCCTGGTGCCGCTTAGTGGGCAGTTAAGCTTTCGGCATAATTTTACGAAAGCTTTGCAATAGAAATATAAACTATTTCGATGTGGTCCTAAACGAAACGGCATACGGGAAACAAAGGAACCAAATTTTAAAACACCATGGGATATCTCAGTTTATCTCGCAGTAGAGTCGATAATCACGGGAAAGATGATAAAGAGAATCTACGGTACGGTGTATGAACCGGTGTTTGAGCGATACGGTATAGGCTTTTATCAGTATATGGAGGCCATTGCAGAGCGCGAATGAAAAACATTTACTGCATCTGATTTACTCAGACACTGCTCTTCGTGAATCTTAAAAGGCACAGCTATGTTTTTTACAGAGCGAGTGAGTGTATGAAAGAGAGAGTGAGAAAAATAGGGACAAAAATGTAACGACGGGTGAAGATTTTTTTTTCTTTTATTCAAACGCGTTCTTCTCTAGCTAGTCCATGGCCCCATTTTATGATAATAGTAATGCCTGTGGCTTTAAGCTTTACTCTGTTCTTTCGCTAGCTACTCTCTGCCAGTGACCGCACACATGCTTGAGTCCGGATTTTATCAAAATAAATTCATCCTCATATTTATACCATCCCACTCAGCTGGTTGCGGGAACATTCTCCTGTTTGCCTGTGTGTCGTTTGTGACAAACGTTTTAAAACAGATTGGATTACGACCACAAAAGCAACTGCACCAAAAAAACAACAACAACTGCGAGCGGTCTAATCTGGAGGGTGACTTTGAAAGGAGGTGGATTATATGCTATCCTTCGGATTTTGTAGAGCTGTCGGGTTTCTGAAAAATGAAATTTAAATCGCATGCACATCACCGATGTGTGGACAGAGATAGCTGTCGGTCCCGGTGCGATTATCATTATTGAAATATTCATGAAGCTAGTGGATGTATAGAGCTTCGGCAAGCGTACCTTGCCAAGGGAAATAATTTCATCATAAAGCGGTTAAAATTTTCGAGCGCCAAAACTGTCACGAAGCAGGAGCCATCGACACGAGCGTCATAGTGAGTACGTGACGGATAAGAAAACTATCAAAATAATCATTACATCATTAAAGTAATCGGTTACGGAGTGCGGAACCAGAAGCGTTGGTAGTTGATTTCACAAGCGTACAAAGAAGCATCGCAGTGCTAGGGTAAGTAAAAAAAATGTTTTATTCAGTACGCTTCATTTCCAACGGCTCAAGACAGAAGATAATTTCCTCTTCAAAACTTTTTCCGTTTCGAATAGTTTGCCTTTTGCGTGGGGAAAAATCGTTTAAAACTAAAGCAAGAAGCGGTGCAATCCAGAACTTTCACGATACGAGAGGCAATGCTGTTGAAATTTTTCTTCCACATTCCACACGGCAAGCGATGAAGATGGAACGTCATCCATTATGGTGCGGTAATAGGAGCATATTTAGCTGTCAAGATATCCTTACACACTCGAGTTTGCGTACTCCAACAGTGCTGCCCAAGCATCGTGTGCATATTATAAACGAAGCGTGCGACGATATTGTTTCCCAAGCGTGTATGGAAATATGATTTAATTTCTTTTCGCTGGCTCTCTGTCTCTTTCTTTCTTCGTCCTTTTTCTCCTTCCTACACTTGCTCCTTGAGTTTGTCGTCAGTTTATAGTTGCGGAATTTTTGATTGCAATGTTCAAGTGAAAGACGTCCAAGTTGGGAATAGAAAAACGTTGAACGTTCAAGATTAGGAGAAAAACTTTCACTCGGATGCTCATCCACAGAAAAACTTTCCACTTTAGCGGAAGGTTTGCTGCTAGTTGGTGCGCTCCTGTCCATCGCGAATCGAGGCCGAACTTGTTACAAAGTTTGAAACTTGCCTTCTCGTGGTCCGTGGTCGAGATAGCATTGGAATTGGAACATTTTGCTGTAAACTCGGTCAGCTAAAGTGCCGGTCAGTTTGTTTGTATATTCGTTCAGCTTGAGTTTATTCTTTTTCCAACTGGCCAGAAGAGATGTGAACTTTAGAGAGTTTTTTAATAGCCAGAATGTGTGTCAACTGGTCTGTTTGAAAAACAGAAATAATTTGGAAAAAAATGTATTGAAAAACCTAATGAGGATTGAATCCAGGTTTTTGTACAATTATTTATGAGTAATTAAAAAAGTTTAACAACTAAGTTTTTTTGTGTTGCAACATATTTGTCTATTGTGCTGCACTGAACTCACACTAAAGCATAATAAATTCTACTCTGAATAGCTAAAATACTATATTTTTAATTGCGTTCTGCGATGCAGATAAAGCAAAACATTTCATTAAATTTCCAATCAACAAAAGAATTTGGACACAATATTTAAGAATTGATAATACTCGTGAAAATATAATCAGCAAATGCAATATGATGCACATGCTGAATGTTGTGCATAGCTCACAATCCGAAATCGCATCAAACCATCGCTCCGGCAGTGGGGGAAAAAAACATTCACCTGTCAGCTGCACATAATTGAAGGGCAAAAGGTGAAGGATGGCACATTTTGTGGCAGTTGGAATTGACATTTGATTGGCAGCGTGTCACTTGCAGGGATCGTTTCTATCTTGAAATGCACGCACGTCAGCCATGTGTTTGTGGTGTAGTATGTTATTTTCTTTTTGTTATCGTTTGTTTCCCTATGCTCGTGTGTTGCTCTTCTCAAGTGTTGGATAATGGAATTGAAACGGAACATTGCAAATTATACACAGCTACGAGTGCAGGAGTAGAACGATTTCGTTTGGAAATCAAATTAGTAAATGAGGATTGCGAGAATGTAATTTGACAAACTGCTTGGTGTTGTTAGCTATCGGTATAAATCGGTGTAGATCACTTACTGGATAAGTCATAAGATCATAAACATGTTCAAAGCGCTATTTAATGTAATTTTGGAGATGGGAGGAAATTTTTAGTTAAACTAAATATCGCGTTAGCAAAAGTTTTCTGGGCACCATGTTTCAAAGAAACTAAATAAATCTTACCCGTATTTTTTTAAATTAAATATACAATCACGATATTCACCATAGTCTCGGGTTATTTATCATCATCATCTTCCTGCCTGGGGTGAGAAAAATAATTTATTAAGTCATACCCATACCCGGTAGGGGCTCCTCTGGGCCTTTCGTTGTTGGGAAATTATGATTTTATTTTTAACAGTCGTCACCAAGACCCAAAAACGACAAAAAAAACACCTTCAACTCCCTGTTCCCATCCGGCGTCGATGACTAGCCCTATCAAACGTGTTATTGGGCAAAGGAACTCCCACGGTGCCTCGGGGCTGGAGTACAATGATGGATAACGATAAACGGTGGAAAGCAAACGATCTGCCGTCGGGTTTGCGTTTGTCAGAACGCCCTGCAAGTAAGCGCTGTGCTAGTGGGCTCATACGCTGCTGGCTCAATATCATGGAAAGAAGAGGAAAGGAAAGGAAAACTCGGGACCGGAAACTTAAATTCACCGGAATTGTTAAGTCACGAGGTTACTGCCATACTGTTGCTTACCGTTATCGTCGGTGTCCTGCAGTGGTGGTTGGTGTGGTTGGCAGTGAAAACTGGCAATACAAGCAATTATGTTCGGTGTGTGTGTGTGTGCTTGTGCGTACGAGTGCGTGGGTATGTATGTTTGTGCCGGTAGGGGGGTTTGTTCTTGGTAAAATTAATGGCCCTCGGGGAAAATCACTAGCAAACACATACACACCCACATACGAGCGTAAAGATTCGAGGCTTGTCCATCCTATCCGCAAAAAAACGGAAGGGAGCGGAATCAGAAGCCGGAGTTGAAATGAAAAATGTTCCACAGTAACAGTGTGTCTACATAACTACGGGCCTTTTTTGAACAAACGCAGAAAGGAAAACGAAAAAGAACCGAAAACGGAAACTGGGCTGTCGTGGGTGGGAGGGATTGGTTGGAAACTGTGTTTTGTGCGCTTCGTTTTGTTTGTCGTTACGATTTCGTGGTAGGAGAAACGTTGGCTGAATGTACATTTGTTTAATTTTGCGGATCATTCGGCGCCATTTTGAGTGGTTTTCTGTTGGAATGTTGTGTTTTTTTATTACTGTAACTGTCCTCCAGGCAAGGTGGGTTTTGAAAATGAAGTATAGCAATATGTATTGTCACCTAAGTGCAATTTGCGGCTTGCGGGTCGACCTGTAACGCCACGGGTTTCAGGGTGTGGTGCACTTGACTACAAGCCGATGGGGTTTGATGAGGTGTTTGTTGACTGGAAAAGTGTATTTTCATCAATTCTCCAATTCTGTTTCCATAGTGGATTTTATATGTTTCAATTGGATTTTAATAAACTATGTGAAGAAAATATTCAATCTCTCAAGAACTGAGTTCTTTTGAAAACTTAAAACCTGATGCTTTTTAAAGATGATATAAATAAATATCTAATATATAAATAATAAATAATAATAAATAAATCTTCTTTTATGAATATTTGTAGAAAGGAGGAAACGTTCAAATAAAATTCTTTTCCATAAAAAAGTTTCGTTCGAAATCAAAAGAATTTTAAATTAATTCCGAACATGAAAAATGCAAAAACAGGATTTAGTAACGTTGAGTATTTTGAAACACCAAAAATAAACGTTAAATGTTGTATCACGGAAAACCGAAAATTTACTTCACTTAGTTATTCACGGAGATTGCTTGAATTCATAAAAACATCCGTTTTGACGGGAAGAAACGCTCTTAATAGCTTTTTTATTGCTTGCCACTTCTAAAGAAAATTAATGTCGCAGAAAGGACACTTCTGCAATGAAATCCCCTCAAAGGGTGTCATCAATCACGCGAACCTCGAGAGCATGACGCAAATTATTTTTTTTCGCCACTTTTTCCCGAACGACCGGAAACAAAACCCCGTGGCGCTTTCAATCCTTTCGGGCGTGCTCTTTCTCACGATTAACGCACGGGTAATTTAAGCAAATTTCTTTGCGAATGCGATTTCCGCTCCTAACATCCGGGAACGCACGGTTCAGTTAATTATTTGAAAGCAACGGATCGCGGTCGGTTGGGAAGCAAAGTGTCACTTACCTCGTCGTCGTAGTTATCCGCTTCCGTCATGGTGTCGCCCGGTCGCGGTTCCGATGCGTTTCGTTCGACAGGAAACGATGCGGTGGGATGCCCCCGCCGGTAGCAATAACGATACCCGCGTCACCACCACTCGTACCACCGGCTTTGTAGGAGATTAGAAGCGCCTCAAAATTTATGTACGAATTCGGGATTCGGGAGCTTCACGGCTGGAAGCACACCGAAAAGCTTCGCCTTGTAAAATCGCCTGCCGGCAACGAGGGAGGCACAAGCCGTACACTGATTCACTCACTTAATGGCATCGGAGCCGCACAGATTTCACAGGAACTCACACACACACACATACACTTTCTCGTGCACATATTTACACACGTTGAAGAACTTTTTCCCCAACCACAGCAACCAGCCACCCAGAACCTTATCGTCTCACCCAGGGCAGGCCAGCGGAACGCGTTTCAATTATAATTATCCATCAGGGCGTGACGCGGCTTTTGCACACTGCTTTTCCTATAAATATGTACTCATTTACCGAGCTGCCCCTAGCTTCGGCACGCAAACGATGGGTAACTGCACCGGTGGCACCAATCACCACCCTCACCAGCCGCAAGGCGCGGAACCGCTTTTCATCACTTTATTTTTCCACGCGATTTACTCGCTCAACTTTTTCACGGGATTTTCACTGCCAACGGTGGTGATCTTTCTCGGTAGTGATGTCTTTATCATTGGGCGCCGCTCAACCGCAGCCACTGTGGTGGTATGGCGTTGGAAAACGGTGACGTTGTGAATTGTGAAAATGGCGAATGGATATTGTTTATACAATTTCGGCGGGAGCTCCTGGTGAAAATACCTCGTAAGGATTTACAAAAACCGGATCCTGAGTAGAAGTTAATCATTTAAAGTTTGAGCATTCGGCTTGGGGATATTTTATCGCATATAAAAAGCGAAGAAAATTCAGAGGGGCTTTGTTCTTGCTTCTAAAATCTGTTACACTTGATTCCTGTCAGTGGCTATTGAACTCCAAAAGGTTAAGTAAGTATGAATCTAAAACCCAAAATAATGATGAAACTTTTTCATCCTCACATTGCTCTCTTCCTGATTGGACCTATCGAATATTGATTCTTTGCTCGTATCGAGCAAAATTGCAAACGGTGAAGCATAAATCGATTGACTGACAGGAAAATATATCCTACCTCCTTCCACATTCTTCTACCTAAGGTAAACCTTTGGAGCGATCCAGACATGCTTTCTTGATTCGGTTACACATTCTTTCGATGCGGTTCGGCAACCGTGCAGCAACTGTGCAGGTATGGACCTAATTTCCAAACACAATAAAATTGCGATTGTATTTCTACAATCTCAATTCGTGCTCGAGCTGCATTGGGTGAGCTTGTTTTTTTTTGTTTCAGCAATGTCATAAATAAAATCATGCCTTTTCCAACAGGGGTGTGTGCAACTTCTTTCAATTCCGTTTCAACGTTTCTTTAGTTTATCATTTCGTTTACGTCCATTTTGTTGTCTTAAGCACTACGGTGATCGGTCTTTCGTGATTCTAGCTCCATTACAAACACTGGAAGAGATCCATCGTCGAAGGTTACTTGATTATGTTTTAGTTTCGTTATTGGTTTATTGCTCGTTCTGTACAGTGCATGCGCCGTGACGATCAAGACAATAGTTTTTTACGTTTAGTGAAGATAAAGAAGGTCAAGAATTATGTCCATTAGCGTCAATTCTCAGGAAATCTGTGGATAAAAAGAGCGAAAAAGAGAATTGTTAAAAAATTTTTGCTCAGCTGCTTTTTTTTCTTCCTAGGGACGGCCAGGCCGTATTTCTTGTCAGCTGTTTTTTAAATTAATTTAAATTCTTGCATTTTATGTGAAGACCATTAAAGTTATCTAAATTTATTTTTATTGGAATTTAAGTATTCATTTAGAACAAATAATTTTACAGAGCGGACTTCCAAGATTATGTAACTATATTAATTTTTAGCGTGAATTATAATCATATTTTAAGTCGAGAAACAAATTTTTGAATGTTACGGCAAAAGGTTAGAACGAATTTGTATCGTGTTTTAAAATCGTAATGAAGTTACGGTTTTGGAAGAAATACTAAAGGTTTCGATTCAAGCTATCGATTCAAGCAAATCAATGCAGTCTCCTACAACTAGCAACTGCATCAAACCTTTCGATTGTACTCGTTACCTTGCTTAACCGTAATCGGAAACTACAGTTTTGATCGTGTCCACTGGCATGGAGAGAATATTTAATTAGCCACCATGAAATGATTTGCAGTGCCGGAATTGACAACGATCAACATTCGCTTTGAATTCCCTACCCTGTAATACTTCTCCCGAGCAGCGTCCGGGGGCAAACGATTTGAAACAATATTGAATTTAAAACCAATTTAGTAGCGATGGCTGCTACTCGCCACCGTCTCACTCTCACTCCCACTCGCCTTCTCTTGCTATCCTTCTTTCACCATAGTCAACGCTACTGTTCGGAAACGAAATGAAATATTCCTCCCATGTGGCCCTGTTGCATGATGCACAAAACAAATTGCACGCATTTGTCGTTCGCTGCGACGGGTGAGTATCCCCGAAAATCCATTATAAACCCTGCCCGCTTATCCTCACTCATGTCTGCATTTGAAACTGGTACGAATTAGAGAGCACAACTTTTCCAATGCCTAGCTGTGCCGCATCGGACAGTACCGGACCACGTTCAATTAATCATGAGAGAACCAATTTTAAAGGCTGTAGCCAAAACAACGAAAAACAGTCAGCACTCAACGGAACATTGAGCTAGCAGCATACGGTTTCCATGTTTCAGCTGCCATGTCGGTGCTGAGCTCATCCATTAATAGCATTTTGGAATTTTGGATATTAAACAATTTCAATGCTGAGCTAGTTCGTACGTAGCTGTAGCTGTGCAACATTTGCATAGTGATATATTGATTGCATGAAGAAAAGTTAGAAATAAGCAGTGAAAGCCTTAAGCTTATAGTAAATAACACGTTTAGTCAGTAAGGTATAAGCAAAAAAAAATTATTTTTATTCAAAAGGCATCAGCCATAGTATAGTTCATTTTACAAAGATATTTCAAATAAACTTTGTTGATCTCCCATTAGTAAAACGAAATTGTTTCTTACGTTGTAGAATAATATGGAAGCAAATTTGTGACCAGATTCAACTCATAAATTCCATTTAGAAATTCAGATTAGAAAGTAGAAATTTATTCAAAAGTTATGTAACCGATTTTGTGTACCGCGATATGATAACACGAAAATATTCTTTTATGTAAGATTTGGTTGAACAACCGAGTAGTCCCGGAATAAGATCACCACACAAGGAGGAAATGAAATGAGAGCAAACAATTAAGCAGTCAGAAAATAAAACTTGTTTGATTCTTAACCAACAAAGTAAGAAATATCTTGAAGCATAGAAATAATGGCTTATGTATAAAACAAAAAACGAAATGTTAGAAGTTTAAAAACTAGATAACAATTGGAAAGACTATAAGTCTTAATGAAGTGGTTATGAAAATAATACAATATATTTACATGTTTGAACAACTGTTGTTAAAACGTATATTTTATAATATTTAACAATAAAGAGCAAACTTGATCTGTAACATTGATTTGAACTTTGAACTCTGATTTTTATCACAATCTTATTTATAATATATTCCAAAATATTATTTTCCTAGCAGTTTGATAGTCACTCGAAGTAATCGCGACATTACTGCTAGAGCTAAAACGACAGCCAAAAAACCTTTCAACGATTACTCTACCGAATTTATTGACATTCGTTTCGCATTAGAGGACACTCTCGAATCAGTGCGAAACCGGTTCGACCGTACGACCATGCCGTATTTCGATCCCAAGCGTCATGTTGCTAGTCACACTGAAAGCAATACAAACGCCGTTTTCCATCATAAAGAATCGTACCGAAGGTACAAACTAGAAGTGTTGTGCATGATGGTGGCAACGATAGCGTGCCTGAATAATATCTAAATAGAAGTCACAATAAAATCGAATACATTTCCGACAGCAGCGACCACCGAGCGGAAGCTTCCGGGATGTAGCTGCAACAGCGTACGTTCTGTCTGTAGAAAGTTTATCGAGACTCCTGTAATCCTTCGGCCGCTGTGTCTATGGACCTTCCGACAAGGAAAAGGTAACGGTGTCAATAAACCACACAACCCTCCAATCTGACCTTGTTCAAAGTCCGTAGTTCGTGAAAGTAAAAATCCTACCCAGTGGCAATCACACATGCTTACAATCATAGAAGGAAACTTGTTTCTGCTGCCAGCTGTATTTTAACAAAAAAAAAAAAATCCCATCCCTTATTGCGCCTGGATCCTTTGGGATTCCAGGTTCCGGGTGTGGAAAAACTACCTTCGCGCATCGTGCCCCCGAAATCTTCTACATTACTACACTCGCAACATGATTCGCTGTCGGCCACCATTTCCGACACACATTTGGATTTCGCAATAATAAAGTTTTGCCTTTTTACACGCCGCGCACAATAGTGCGGATGACGCAGAGCGTTGGGCAAAGGACCCACCCCTAAGTGAATAAATCGCTGATAAACGGGTAAGCCGAAACGGGGGGAGTGTTGTAGAATGTGACACCAGAGGGAACCCATTTTCCGCGCCCTACGCTGTGCGTGTCTATCTGTATCCCGAAATGGGACAAAACTTCATAAAGTTAGTGAATATATTACACCACGCTAAGCCCTCTGTCCCTTCAGCCGGGACCGGCTCTTGACTGGGTAGTCTACAGTTGCAGCCGTAGTGAGTAGAGGTTTTATTTCTCTCTCTCCAGAAGGATAACTTTTCCGTGCTATCTTCCCATGACATGTCACCGATTGCTAGGATCGCTTAGAAGTGGTAAGTTCAATAAAAATCAGTGTCAGGAAGCGTGCATGCCGCCTTTGAATGATAGTGACAGCGAGTGTCACTAGAAACATCAACTAGCGAGTTTGCGGGCGGGCGATCGTCGTTCGTAATGGTTGCCGACGGCAGTCAATACGTTGTCAGTTCGTTGCACAAGGCACATACTATTGTGTGGTTTCGCTTCGGTGACCGTGTGTGACGCGGAAACTGTTGGGCTGTGCTTGGGGCCCTATAATGGGCAATAATGCTGTTGGAACAGTCGGTTTTACTGCTCTTTCTCCAGACAGTACCTCCTTTTTCTCAGTTTAGAATGACAGAGCAGCAGACAAATGGAAATCATAATGGAGCAAAACAAGGAATTGTATCCTTCTATTGTTTTGCTGCAACATTTGTGAATCGAGCAACAATTTGGATATACTGTTAAATTTATTTCCTTTATATTACACAGCAATTTTGCAATTTTGTTTAATAAGAATAACGAGACTAGCACCAAATCTACATAGAAGCGCAATTGCTTTCTCAAAGGTGAAAGAAAGCTCTAGATAATTTGTGTAAATCTCGGCAGCAAAATGTTGGCTTTATTGCATCATAATTATGCTTCGGTTTGTCGTGCTGCCTTCTTTTTGCCCCGAACCCATGCAACAATCATTTCATGAGTATAAATTATGCATAATCACCCGGCAGGAAAACATTATTTGCCCGGCGCGAAGCACCTGTAACACAACATCCTCGTTTAGCCGAAAATCTTCCGCTCGCGTGACTAGAGCAGCTTACACCCGGAAAAAAACGACCCGAACTCGTACGAAGCAGGCACTTTTCGGGAGCCGTGTCGAAAAACAAAAGCAATCTCGAACGAGCCAGAGCTCGTGGAATCGGGCTCGGTTGCATATCTCACTGGAACCATCTTCAAAATTCTTCCCGTCCCTCCCTGCCCGCGCTGCATTTCCTTGCGGGACATTTTATGCGCATTCGAGTACGGCTACAAAAGGGCGGCAAATTGCATGTCAATTATTCAAGATGGGAAATGTACACCTCGCGCCACACAGAAGGTTCTGGAAACGCTTCGTATGAAACGCCTTAGGTGAGGTCATGTTTGGAGGAATACTGCGTTGTGGGGGATGGAACGAGCAGGGTTTTGAGTTGGGATATATGGTTGTTATCCAAATACGCAACAATGTTTATTTTTCTTTCGGAGTAAAATTCAAACGTTTTCAATAGCAATAAATTATACAGCTACGCACAATCATTTTTAAAAAAGGTGTTATTGTGTTTGCCAAATATAGAGAATAATTTTAAATAATTAAAACGAATAGATTGAGCATGATTTCGAGTTTACTTTACTTGCTACAAATAAAAAGTCCGTAAACTTGACGAGTGACTATTCAACACCATGATTGGCTATCAAATTGTTAATATGAATATTAAATATTTATCCATTGAGCATCATTATGCAAAATTTTAAATTAAATTAAATTTAAACATAATTTGAAAGTATGAGAATTTTTCAACAAACATCTCGAAATTTATTCATAAGTTAAAATTAGTTCTGTTTTGTTAACTAAAAGCTTCTTACCATTTGCGGGCATACTGCATAAAAATGGA
>JXXA01017464.1:0-23383 GCA_000956255.1 Anopheles punctulatus
GGGTGTGTGTGTGTGGGTAAGGGCGAGTGTCAGACGGTGAACCTTTTCGTGTCCCGAAAATCCTGCCCGACGTTCGACGGAAAACATTCGTTGCACTCGTTGTTTCTTCGCCGAACACGGGTATCGGTTCGTCTGTTGCTGGCATTGGCTTTGTAGCGCGCAACATGTCGATGGGTCCTTTTTCTTTTTTATTCGCCATTTCACGAACGTCCTTACGAGTTCAGCGTACTGTTTGAGCGTATTTTTGCTCCATCCAGCTTTCGGTACAACCCGCAAGGACGTCAGGTATCTGGGCCGATCGCACCGGTTTTGCCCATTCATTCTCCGCAACCCGTAAGGTCGAACCGGATCCGGGCCATAAATGGTTTCGAAAGCGATAGGAACAGGTAAAATCCTGTGGTATGGCATCGGCTGCAGGTCAATCTGATTTGGCTCCGGCGTACGGCTTTCGGGACAATCGATGAGCGGCGAAGGACGGAGAAATCGACCCGGGAAGGACGAGAACACGATGATTATCAACTTTTGCCTGGTGACGGGTGTCTCGAGTGTGATGGAGGATGATTGAAAAAGTTTTCCAGCAAAAAGGACGCGAAACAGGCTCCAGCGAAAGGTTGAGCGATGGTCTAAATGGAATCAAGTACTCCTATCGTTGCATTCGACAGAACTTGTAGGCTTGTGGGTGGATATCTATCGTAAAATGTTGTAATTTTTTATTTTGTTTTTTTGTCGCATGCAAACAGGACGTTCAACAAATTCGTTTTACATTTGTATCAAAGAAGGGACGAAAGGTTATTTTATGAGCGTTGCTTTTTTATTCAGTCTAGCAATGCTCATTTGAAAATTCTTTTTGTTGTACAAATTGACAAGTGAAATTGTTTCACAATTTATTCACCATCAGTTCAAATACCATTTTTCTGTACCTCAAACCCACTTGTGATACAAGTTACGGACAGCTGCTGTCCATTCAACCAAAATGCATCCTTACGACAGCCGTAAAACCGTCGATTCGTTCCCTTCATTCCATCATCGATCCGTCACATCCCATTCAACCGCTCTGTTCGATTCGATTTGCCATGTTCAAATCGTTGATCCCTCCCAAACTCACCAACCTGTCAAAAACTCCTCTAAATTTGGGGATCACTAAAAAAAAAACCCTGGAAATTCGAACCGTGAAAAAGCATTCCCTTTCCACGGAATGCATTTTTCTCCACCACAACCAACTGGGCAGCGTTTTTTATTGATTTCCGCGCAGTCATTCATCATTTCATCAAAATGCGATCCGAAACCCCGTTCTCTGGCGTGTGGGTGTGAGTGTGTGTGAGTGTGTATGTGTGTTGGTTGCAATAGTGACACCATAAAAAGGCATCGCACACCTGCGCCAGTTTCGTTGAGTGTCCCGGTCCGGCCGCGCTGGTTCATTGATGGGTCAAGGGAAGCATCAATCAACGGAACCGCAACCGCAAAAGCTCACGCTCGGTGTCACCTTTCGGTCCGTTCGGATGCGTTGCTTGGACACCGGTGTCGTAACGCGCCGCACGGTGGATGCGAGGAGGTGGATTGATATGAAAAATGATCAGAATATTCGATATCAATTATCGCACAGCCTGGTGCGCATTCCACCGTGTGACGGCCATTTAAATCGATATTTGTACGACGACGACCACGGATAAGCTTAGGTTCAGTTTTGTCGGCCTGTCCTGAGGTCCTGAAACTGGTCTATTTTGGGCACGTTTCGAGTGGATTAGTGTGGGATTGTAGTATGGTTGCTCATTTTTCGCAGCTTACGGATGAATCAGACGCATAGTAAACGGGAGATTTTGCTTTACGTTATTCGAAATTGATTTTCCAATGCATGTCGGTAAAACGAGAGCTTTTTGGGGATGTCTGCTGCTTTCAGTATTTTAATCCTTGATGGAGTTGTTTCTTTTTTTTCCAGGAATGGAGACTGAAAAAGTTGATGAACAATTTTTCGTGCAAAAAATCACGCTACCCAAAATATACAAATGAAATCGAAGTTTATGCATTTATTAGAGATTTTGTTTTAAAATATTTGCAACAAAAGAACATATTTAATGTCAAAGTTGACTCAACCAATAAAAAAGTATTCCTGTTGTTTATGGTTTTGACAGCTGTCATAACTTCGAACATGGCCACAGCAATAAAAGTGCAATTAATTCAGTTCAGCAGTCCGAATGACAAACCATCACACCAGAATATCTTTTTTCCACTTTATTCACACGAAAAATCTACCGGAAACACTTCCTTTTATTGCTTTCTGCCGTTGGCACAATGAAAAGAGTTTCTTTTTTATGAAATGTCTTTTAAAAAAAACAACCACCATTCTCTGTACCGTATCCTCACTCCGAACCGGCGGAAGTCTAAATATTTTTCAACAATTTCAATGCTTTCATACGCGCACCCTCACACACAGACACGCACGCACATGCAGCCAGAAGCCACAGACGGGCAGGCGAAAAAAGTGAAGTCCCTTCCGGTGAATAAAATTGATTGAACACACCCTCCCGCACATTGGTACACGCTCGGTGGTAAAATAGAACAGAAAACATCACACCAGGCCCAGCTGACGATCCCGAGCCGGCGAGATCGTTTTCGATTTCACCGTGCTTCGCTTCATGGGGCGCGGGAGCTCATAATTTACTTTTAATTACACCTCTGCCACTGGTGGTTTGCGTTGGCGGCGGTGGTGGAACGGGTGGTACACAGGGTACACGTGACACGACCTTCATCCCGAGAAAGAAAGAGAGAGAAAGAGAGAAAAGGATATGGCAATTGGCTGACTCGGGCCGGAAATAAAGTAACCCGCAACTCGTGCTTCATACCCACTCTTGCTCTCGATAATTACAATTGTTTGACATGGGTGCGTCGGGTTTATAACGATTCTCGTGACAGTCTCAATGCGTGTGTGTGTGTGTGTGTGTGTGTGTGTGTGTGTGTTTGTGTTAATGCCGCAACCTAATTCCTTCTGTTTTTCCGTTTTTAATTGCAGATTTAGCCCACATCCCGGCAAGGACGCACCGCAAACCGGGACGGGATTTGATTGCTGCCGTTGTTGAGTGTGCGTCTTCGCAGTGCATCGTGGGGGGGTTGGGCGGGAGGAGCAGTTCCAGCACACCTACACCTTACACACCAGAAAACAATCGAGTAAGTACCTCGCCACGAGAATCGGTGAAAAGTTTCCTTTTATCGGTGCTTGGACCCGATGGACGGGCTGGAATTCCCGCCGGGACGCCTTCATTATGGCCGTGTGATAATGGACTGGTGGAAAAGTTTCCGATTAGTTCACTGTGTACAAAAGCCACAAAACTCCACACCGGGGAAGGCAATCAACTGAATGAAACCAATAGAGTCTGTTTTGTACAACAACAGCTGGATCAAGCAAAAAAAACTAGTTTCAAATCGATTTTACTCCACAAAAAAGTTCAACTTGCACGTTACAGAGTCAACCCCGAGAGCTAATCGAGCCAGGGACATCTCGTACGTCGGGTCGGACGGATATCCGACGTCAACACCGGAATGCCACTTCAAACGATGCTTGTGTGTATGTGTGCCGGTTTCGAATACAAACTACGCCCGCTCCAGTATGCGCTCGGTACACGGTGGCAGTGAAAAGGATACGCCACCCTTCCAGTGACGGTGAATGTTCCTTGTGCAGGGCATTGTGGAAGCGGTCGTGATTACTCCGACCGAGCATCCGGATCGGGTTGAGCTGGTTCGGCTGCGTCGTGCCGAGAGTATCAACTTACGTATGTTTTGTTAGCACCTTTGTTGCGGTGATCATGATACGTGCAACTCCACCGAGGCGCTATGGGAAACCGGGCGGCGATAGGGATATGGATTGACTCCGCTGGGACCTATTTTAAAGCAAATCTTTTCACCCCACCCTTCCGGGCCCACTTGCAGCGGGCACTAACATCAATTTCGATACAACGGATGATTTTGTTCGCATGAGTAAAACACTGGCACCGGCAAGGATCGCCCGCTCACTATGATCGCGCGCGCGTGGGTGAGTTTTGTCCAATAAGGACGAAAATGAAACCTTGATCGCAAGGATGGGATCTTTTTACAGGAATTTTAATGTCTCGACTTGGCTGGTGGTCTGGAAATGAAACGGAAAAGCCCCCACCTAGAACCATTAAAAAGGCATCCATCCGTCACGAGGCGTCACATTTTAGCCACATCAAACCCGCAGCGGACGCCCACTGTGCCGCAGCAGCCGGGCGGCACCGAAACCGACCCAATATTAGATGCGCATGTTTATGTGCCATTTGATACGGATAGTTTAAGTTTGAATAGCTCGCACCGACCGACCGGTCCCTCCTCCGGCACCACACGCCGAGGGTTATGTAAGCCAAACAGCGAACGTACCTCGGAGCTAACCAGCCACAGTGACGGTGGGGTTATGAGGATATTAGAAACGATTAATTCTTCCTCGTCGCCTGCTGCACAATGGCAGGCCCGGAAAGCGTTCGGCGCTCGAGTACGGTCCCTTACACCTTGCCCGGGCCGACACCGAATCCGTTCGCCAGACACTGACGATGGCATGCAATTACACGTTCTCACATGTCGCAGCGGTATGTCCTCTCGGCACACTGCACCGTGCGCTGCCCGATATTGTTTGCTATTGAAAACATCTCCAACCCCGGTGACGTTCTTGGGTGGAGGGATGGGACCATCCGACCCGGCATTCCAGCACGGAAGGATGGGCTTTGTCTCGGGCGAAATTGCACTACCGTTTGCGCGCTAGCTCCCAGGAAACGCCTTGGGTCAACTTATTAGTGCCGAAACATCAAACGACACGCCCGGACAACTCCTTTTACGCCCTTGACGAAACCCCCCCGGCCCTAGCCAATCATCGTGTCGTGAGCGGAAGGCTTCTGTAATGGGAGGCATCCTTTCCGCTTCCAGCGAAGAAACGCACAGGAGATTTATGGGCGCACCCTCGCTCGATCGATCGGTCGGTGCGATTTTGCGTGATGAGTATGCTGATTAGACGGGTATCGGCAAAATTGTGCGTACCACCACAGAGTCAAGCCAAAGCAAAAGCAAAAAAAAATGGTAGGTACACGAAGGACACCCAGTGCTGCCTCCACAAACAAAAACGGGAATGGGAAAGGATTAGGCCGGCTTTCGTCCAATAAACCCGGCACGGCACGGCACGGTACATTTTCATTTGTCATTCCGGTCGGTTGTGTGATCTGGCTCCGGTGGTCGATATGTTTTGATATGTATGTGTTTTTCTTCTTTTTGTGTGTGTGTGTGTGTGTAAGTGATGGACTTCCTTACTTGGTTCGGAAGATTAAAAGCTTAACGGCGGGACGAGAGGCCCAGCTTGGGTTGTTGTTGATAAAACCAGTGCGCCCTTCTTCCGAAGGCCTGTTTGCGGAAAATGCTCACGCACCGAGCTGAAGTCTATTTCGGTTGGGACGAGGATTCTAATGTTAATTAAGGTCTTAAGACACTAGAAAGAGAGAAAAGCAGAGAAAGTGATGGGATGAAGAATGTCTCCAAGAACTGGAACAAGACCTGCCGGATGTTGCTGGATTCAATTGCTGCTTGTTCGAGATTTTCGGACCGGATGAGTGATTTTATTTTAGAAAATTAATTCTAGAATTTAAACACAAGCAACGCAATACGTTTCGAGCAGGCACGGATAGAGAAGAAAAGAAAATTATCACATTTCAACTTGGTTCTGAAGATAGTGACGTAGCTTTTCAAAGAACTATAGATTTCAATTACATTACTACAACCACAAGTGATGCTGGGTGGCTCTTACCGAGCAGCTTCTTGCATCTTGCTGCTCCACCAAGAAAGAATCGTGATACATTGTCGCTCAAATTCCTGCTTTATGGATGGGAAAAATCCGACCGATAAATCACATTAAAACCCTTGGCGAATTGAGACATAAATCTTCCCCGGGCACGGACCAACACTTACCGGCACGTTTTTAATCGACTTAACCGACGACGTCCACCAGCACGACCTGACAGCGATTATACGACGGGCGATGAATTTTAAACTTCTCAACATCATAACGCTTTTCAGGCGGCATGAGTCGATTTCATGGTCGAAAAGGTACGTATATCCATCTATATATGGGATGCACGTGCGTCTCCGGTGGCGCTTCTTAATCGTTTGACGTTGCCTCGGCAAAGTGGACCTTCCCCTCTGTCGTGTGCTACGCCCGGTTGACAATTGGTCCAATTTAATGGACAATGAAGAAACGCTCACCGTTCGCTCACTGTGCCTGCAGTGAGAGATGCATTTTTTGATTTTCGATTTTATATTTCGCATCACGCGCTTCAAACGGTACCGTCCCAATTGTCTGTCACCTTTTGCGAACGCTGGACATCCGTTCCTGTTCGCATCGGGCCGCCCAAAATGGCTTTTCAATGAGAAAGCGAACGGACGAACGGTAGCAATTTTGTGGTTTAATGACTCAGAAAGCAGGAAGGGAGGAAGTGATGGCGACAATTTCGGTGTGATTTTTGCAACCGGGTTTGGCAAGCGCACCGCATCCACGATAAACGATGCACCACAGGTTCTCGGGACAGGTTTTCGGGACACCGCAGATAGACTGTGAGCCCTTTCGAGTCATTTCGAGCGGCTGTGAAAACGGTCACACAATGAGAAAAATCGATCCGACCGGCGACTAAAACTGAAGAAGGGAGTTTTCCATGCCATGAAACATCTCCCCGGGGCCGGCGGTACGATAAGATGTCGAGGTAATTTCTGGAGCTTCGTCCCCCAGCACGGTACGTGCACTATCTCAGAACTCGGGAAGGAATTTATGAACTGTGGCCGGGCTTTTGTGGGCGACCTGGGAGGTACGGTACGATTTTCGGCTTTAAAATCAAATAATCAACTCAAACAGATGGCACAGTGCTGTGTGGGGAAGCACTAGGCGTAGCATTCGCTGGAAAATAATAAGCTTCGAGAGAGCTTTCCGAGAAGAAAGACTGGCATTCCATCGTACGATAGTGCTGCTCGGCCCGTTCCGTTGGTCGGAGACGCTCGAAGAGTATTTGGACGGCCACAAACCACAGCCCAAGCGAACATACACACTCGAGGGATTGTGCAGGAGAAACCCTTACGGTAGATGGATTCAAGTTCGAACCAAACTGGTGACATTGGGGTATTTAGCCGACCGAAAGGATTGTTCAGTTGGAGAAGAATATTTTTTCCGGTTAATTGTTATCACCACTCCAAGTTCGAAACTTTTAGTCAAGCTCGAATCGTGTTTGTTCGTTTTTTTTCTATTCTCGTCTCCTCAAACCGATCCCTCATCCACGGCATTATCCTTAATCAGTGGTAAATGAGGCGCTCAATTTTCGAACGGTTTCCAATTACGTCGGAGAAAAACGCCACATTCGTATCGGATCGAGCGAGCTGATTGAGTCCGGGGTCCGAGAACGCCCCGGACATCTCGAGAGCAATCTTCGCACAGTAATTGCGCGATCGCAATCTGTTTCTCGCACGATGATCGAAAGGTTTCGTCCCGAGGCAAGGCCGGACATCGCGCGTTTCCTCCAGGAATGGTGTGCAGCAATGGGATCTTCTCTTGTTTCATGTTTTTTTTTCTCTCTCTCTCTGTGTCGTTTTGTGCAAAACCCAAACTTGGGCTGAAAGATAACAAATGGTTCCGTATCTCGGCTGGGATCGAGGGAAAAAAGGACAACGAAAAACTATTGGCCCAGAAGACAGCGAGCCAATCTCCTGCCGTAGACAGCCAGGGGTGCTCCGGTGGGATGGTTCTTCAAATAATTTAGCTTTTTTTGTCGATGCCCCTATTCGAAAGGGCATATAAATTTTCGATCACCCGGGTCCATCCAAGTGTCTCATTTCATGTGTCTCTTGTCGTCTTACTCTCTCCCCTCCTCTTTTCCTCTCGCACTCCCTGTAGTCCTTACGCTTGTCGCAAACTGTGGACGGCTCGTTATCGGGATTCGAAGAAAAATTGGATTTCGATTCTTCGAGCCCCTCCGGCGTATCTGATTGTTTTCGTATTGTGACAATTTGGACGTAACACGAACGTTCCGAACCCAGGAGGAGCCTCGCCATTTGCTCACTGCACAAGAACAAAAGCTTCCGTTGAGTGAATGACTTCGAATGGATGACACCGTCTGATGACGGACGGTTGAGGTGAAAACAAAAGAAGTGAGCCCATCAATGGGATTGTTTCTTAACGCATCACTGATGATTTCACGTCCTACGATCCAATAGGGGGAGGGGTATCTGGGGGAGTAAAACCTTGTACAATTGAAGTTATACCGTGTAAATGAAAAAGAAACCTTCCAAATCGGTACTGAAGAACTTCTCCAAATTCTTCCAAGAAGCATGAGTAAAGTAGGAGCTTTGCGAAAGTTTCCCCAGACTATCGTGATCAATTTATTAGCCGTCAGTAATCGCTTGTGAACAGCACGATCATCCCTGTAGCCTACAGAGCTACTACAACCCCCATTCCCGCGGTTCGTTCGTGACGTCCGTCACTGCGAACGTTTCCCTCGCCCGTTCGCCAAGCACGGGATGCAATGAAAATAATCCGGCTTCAGCTCGTGACGTGACGAGAAAAGTTTAAACTATTTGCTGCCAACCCCGGTATCCCGAGCCACCGGTAGCAGGGAGCGAAGAAAGAATTGCACTTCCGCCTCGGTGTTCAAACGGGACGATAGTTACAGAGCGCTGCAATACTTCCCGTCAAGTGAACTGGAGCAGCAACAAAAAAATAAAAAAAACTGCACAAAAAAGCGCACTAGAAACACGATAATTCTTTCTTAAGACGCTAAAATCGTTGATCGCTGCTGCGGATCGGCGTGGACCACCAACTTTCGCACCAAAGATTGATTTCCCGCGGGGGTTCGCTTTGGCAGGTCGTGATCCGTGGGACGTGTCGAGCAAAGTGCTGCACGAGCTGCACGTGAAGTAACCCCGAGACGTTTTCGGACCGTCTGGCAAGAAAGAGAACAAGCACCGAAGGCGCAAAGAAAACACTCGAACAAGAAAGCACATCGACACATCCGACGGGCAACTCCGGAAGTAGACGGTGTGCTGCAACAACGAGAAAAAAAGGGCAAGTGAGCTACACTTACAAGGGCAAAATCAACCGGAATAAGCCGATTACACTCCATCGACCGGGCTGGACGCTTTGGCACCCGCCAGCGAACTGCGAACGCTGCTCGCTGAATTGTGAATGAGCAGCGCCAATTGGCCTCACGGAAGAAGGAACCGGCTTTGACGCGTGTGTGTGTGTGTGTGTTTGTGTGTTAGTGTGTAAGTTTTTTTTCCTGCACCAGCAGAAAGGGGGAAAACAAGTCCTTACGAGCGAGACGATGGGGTCTCGTCTTTTTTGCTTGCTTTTACTTTCACCGCTCTCATGTGACTTTCGGTGCTTTCGGCAGCAACTTTAGCCGGGCGTTTTCCGGGAAACCATTTTCCCGAAATTGCGCTCGCACGCTGGTTCTCTGCCGATCGACAGACCCGTCCCGTTCCGACTGTCTTGCGAGGCTGCTTGCACTTCGTGCTGATGGCGAATCGAGGCTGCCTGCTCATTTTTGGAACACATCAAAAGTCGAACACTGAGCGCTAGTGCAATCCGGTAATCTGGCTGCAGTTTTCGAGATAATGCTTGCCTGCCCGAGAGTGCTTGACGCTGTCCCGGGTGCGATCAATACAAATTGACGTTGATTCGTCTGCGTGCAACCCGAAATTTCATCACCCATGTGAAACGGGGTGAATATTTCGAACGAATAAAGGAATACAGGAACGATGAGTGCAACGGTGAAGGTGACGGACGACAGCGCGATAGATCTGATTGTGAAACTGTGAATGATTTGACTTTTATGAACCATAAGTTTGATGAAATTACATCAGTAATACAAGATTCCGAGTCTGTATGGGTTCAATTTAATTTACAAGAGACAGCCCGCGGGAGTAAAATCAGTCAAATAAAAATCATATTTGAATTCGATCCGTTGGATAATTGTTTTACTCTTGAAACCACCATCACGGGCTGTCAATACGCTAGCACTAAAATTTGCTGCTACACTAACAAGAAACAATCCTAACTCGTCTTACTAATTAGAATTTTACTGTTACTAAACAAATGACTTTGAGATTATCATTCAAAATACTCCAACAATCGTATAGATTTTTAAAGTTTTGATATTATTCAATTTGCAACATCAAGTAATTTTTCAATTTCACCTTCCTGCAAGCGCAAATGTTTGAATAATTTTAAATGAAATATTATCGATTAGATTGCACGGTTTCCCCTCTACTCAACTCAACCACCAATAACGTGCTCGTCTCCGCTGAAGAACATTTTGTAAACATGATCCACCAAATGAAACCACCCAAAGCCACCTAATGTGCCGGAAAAGCCCACAATCTGCGGACTGTTAATTCCGAAATAATTCAATTCACTTTAACTACCGAAAAGGGCATGGGTATGGGGGCTCACTGCGGCGACTGCTCAACACGTTCGCCATCGTTTGCCGCATTTGGGGTGTTAGCTTACAGGAGATTTTTCGAAAAATTATCATCGATAAAATTTTACAACGCAGCTCGCAGCGCGCACTCATGCAGGCTTCTCGCAGCGAATGTGGGGTTATTCCGTACCAAGTGTGCTTTTTCCCACACACACACCACCCGAGTGCGCACTCTTGAACGCTCTCGTTGCATCGTATCGATTTTCCATAACATAACCCCAAATCAGCCAGTCAGCAAATTGTGGGAACGGCAAGCGCCGGCTGCTTGGATGCTTTTTGCGGATTGCGGAATGGTGTAAAAATTGGTGCGGGGTGGGAGAGTTTTCAATTTTCGCATTGCCTATCGTGTGTGGTGTGCGGAAGGGAGGGAGGCGAGCTGCACTGAATTAATTGGGTGGGAGGACCTACCACGGAATGATTCCGATATTTGAAAAGCACTTCCAGTTGGAGCTGGAAATAATCGAGGTGCTTTTTGCAGGTTAGTTTTAAGGAACATTTTAGCGAACATAAAAGTGTGTCACATACGGGAAGTCCTGTTCGGTTCGGTTTCACACACTGATCAATAGAATTCTTTCGTTCGCTCTAAAGGAAAACTATGGCAAAAAAACAGAAACCGGTAGTGGTGGGATTGTAATAAAAATCCCAAATACGTCGTTTCGATTCCGTTTGATGGTGAATGGGGAGAAATAGCACAAAAAAAAACAAAACGCGTGCAAAAACTAAATCTCCCACACTAACGAGCATACATTTCTCGAGCTCAAAAAGAACGAACGAACCACCCCGGTGCAAGAGAAAGTCAGCAAGTGTCTTAACGATCAGCTCGCTGCCACATCAGGCGAATTTCTTTGAGCAGCTTTCGGAAGCTTTCGGTCGGGAAAGTGACTCCCACCACGATTTCGGGTGAAACGGATGCCCGACCCGATCGTCGTGCACTTTACGCGCTCCCGTGGGGTGCTCCTCCAACCAACCGAACAGGAAACGTTCTTTCTTCAAAAGGACACGCAGGCGTTCCGTAAAGAAGATAGAAAGAGGAGCGAGAAAGATAAGAAAAAAAATCCAGATCGGATCGGAAGGGATCTTAAGAGAAGCTGCACCAACCGCAGCACCATCCGAAATGAAAGCAACGCATCGAGGTCGAAGAAAAAAGGGAAACGCCTCCCTCCCGTCCACCCCGTACCGCCACGAACACTAATTTTCCGTTTCCGTTCACCCCTGTTGTCCGGAAGCGAACCCGGAAGTGCCGCCGCACGAAAGGAAGTGTACTGGATGGATAAAAGAAATGCAATCCCGCAGCTCCAACCGAAGTAAGGCAGCCAACCGGGAGCTCAAGCGCCCGAGCTAAAATGGAAATAATGCTGCCGAGCAGTGGCGGCCGGACTCCGGGCACAGGGCGAATGTAATGAAAATATTGCCGACCTTCGTTAGAAATTAATTAAAATTCTAATAAGCGAACCTGGAACGTAAATAATTGAGCACCGGACAGTGTTCGCTACTGGTGCGCCCGAGTGTGCTGTTTTTATTTGTTTTCGCAACACTTCACATCGTCTCACGGGATTCGTCTTCTGGTTTGTTCGCCGGCGCCGGGAGGAATGCAGCATCGTGTTGCTCCTGGAAAACGGGCACAAGCAGTGCAAGCAAGCGAGTGAGTGAGCAAAAAAAACGCGAATATTCTGCTCCATTTTCAATTGATTGAATATATCAGCACGGGGCAGAGAAAGGGAACGAAAAAGAAAAGTAACAAAACATGAAACAAATCTGCAACAAGCAAAGCCCCGAAGATGTACGTGCCTCCTCCTGTCCTCTTTCGTCTCCTCGCGCCATCATGGCCCTGTTTCATACATGGTAACAAGGCGCACAGGAAATTGAACATTCCAGCCTCGCTAGGCTCTGCGCTCGTGAGATTGAACAGAAGCCTTGTTCGGTAAAACTTTATCCTTTATCGCTTACCGCTCGCCCAGCGTGAACGTTCACAACATTTCGCGATCGAACCAATGCGCCCTTTAACAAGCACACCACGCGTACGCGATTCGAGGGTAAGAAAACTTTAACTACACCAGCGCAAACTGCTTCATCACACAAACGGGTCGTACCCATTGCCTCGGGTCGTTCGGGTGATGCATGCTGATCAGGACAGAAAGCATTATTCATATCGGAAAGAGTGGGTGAGTTTGAGTCGCTGTTCAAAAAATAGATCATTCATGGATATTTTTAAAGAGTTTGCTTACTTGTCATTAATATTTTTACCTACAATTCAACTTTCATCGTTAACCTCGTGCTCTACACATCGTTTACTACGAGAAATCATTAGATAATATACGTTTAGATAAACATTTAATTAATATAAATGCCTGTTGGTATCTGATTTGGAGATAAATGATTTGACTAAAATAAATGTGATTTTTTAATTTGAAAATATCAACTGTAAGCTTTGTTTCAAGAACTAAAAAGAAAAGAGAACAATTTTTTTTGGAATCTTAAATTGTGTCGTCGGTATTTGTAAAATAAATGCTTTATTTATGATAGAAAAAAATGCAATGTTCTCTAATTTTTTTAAAAGTATTCTATTACGTTGCACCTTTTTTCTCGAGGACAACTTTTTACAAAACAACTCTTATTTAATCAAATAAAAAAAATTAATGGAAAAATTCGATGGTAAAATAATTACAAATGAATTATTCAGTGTCTTGCAGCACATAATAGAGCAAAGCTTCAAAATTTGTAGTCAAACTATGCAAAAAAGTTGAAATAAAAATCATCACTCCAGTACTCCAGTTCGTATTTCCGATTCTTTGTAAGGCTTGCAAAGGGTGAGACTTTTCATTATAAAGACATTTACGAATGTGAACTCGTAGATTATTTTTGACCACATATGGACCAACGCATACCCAATGTGCAGTAAGCCTTTTCCCACATGCATCAGGCCCCGTGGTGCTCGAAAGCTGCTTAACGGTTGAATGGGTCAGTACGGTTTGCGTTGCATTTAAAATGTTCCATGAAAATTGCATCGACTTACTGCACATTGAGGAAGAAAATAAATTACATTTAATCAGTTGGGGCGCAATGAGCAAAACCAACAGCAGCAACAACAAAAAAAACACACTCAGACACATTCAAAACGATCGAAGCTCCGCTGCATCCTATTTATCTCGACGCATTCTGTTTTGTCCTTTCCATTTCGCGCCATTTCGTGTCACATCTGCCCGGGCACGGATTGAGCTGCCGGTGACAGCATGCACACGCACACACACACACTCCGAGTCGTACGCTTATACACCCGGTGACCACATTAAGCTTCCACGGCGTCCCATAAAAAGCAATGAATAGTTGAAATTGAATTGCGAGTGAAAATAAAATGCATTCACCAAATGAGATTCGTGCTCGCTCCGGGGAGCTCTCTGCACCGTGCGGGAGCCACAGGAAAAAGAATGCGTTTCCGGTTTTATCTTTTCACTCCGTCTCCGGAGCGAAATTTTGCATGCCGGCGAGTGCAATCCTCGCGTGAAAATCGTCCTGCGAACCGGGACGATAGTGGTTTTATCATTACAGATTCATTTCGATTACTTAAGGGCGATACACTTCTGGCCCGGGCAGGGGCAGAAGAAAGCGTCCCGAGTGGACAACATTCCTACTCCATCCACCTGATTCTGACCGGTACGCGCCGGTGAAAGGTAATAAAGTGTCCTAATAAATAAACCGCAACAACCGCAAACAACGAAGCGAAAAGAGTTGCCCTTTGCGTTGTGAATTTTGGGTGGCTTTCTTTAGCCTCGTTCGCCTCTGATTGCGGTACGCTTGTGTACGCCAACTTCTTGTGCTCACAACTTTTCCTTAACCAGCTAGCCCCATTCTGAGTCTGAGGAGCCGATTTTCGCGCCATATATTTTCGCCACCGAAAGCAGCACGACCCATCGTAGCGCACCGTGTTTCGGGCGTGCCCCGGATGCAGCCGTCGAGGAATATTAACTAGCTGGCCGTTAGCGCGTCGCGGTGTGGGGATTTTTTTCCTCGCTATCGTCCCCACAATGGCACCTCCTCTACTTCACATGGAAATATTGTACGAGCTCGCATTTCAGCATATTGCTGAACAGCGGGCACGAACGATGCAGGGAAGAAAATTGTGCCCGAAAAAACCCACACACACGAAACAGATTTGTGGTACTTTTTGTACGATTTTAGCTTCGAGGTGGGTGAAAAGTTTCATTGTCCTTGGGATTTGCCTCGCACGGGTTTTTGAAGCTGACGCAGTTTTCTGTGAAGCGTGTGTCGCCTTGAAAGGTCCAGGATTTGCTTGGATTTTGGGCCCAAAAAGACTCAAGAACAAATGTCTAAGATATTTTTTTTTTTTCATTCGCTTCTTCTCTGCCGCAGTTTATCGTTCACATTCTGTTTGTTTTTATTTTTTTTGTTTTTTTTATTTTTTTTTTTCTCCAAAGCGAAGGACACTTTTGCGCCAGGGCGACGTCGCTCTGCAGCAAAAACTTCTGGCGCTTCAGCCAATCAAATTTTTATGATAAAGTCACCAGAAAGGTTTTCGGATGCATCCGAAAATGATCGGTTCCGGAAGGGAAGGAATCTTGGAGATTCCGGGAGAAAGAATTGGATTCATTAATCATAAAACCCGGCCGGGTGGTTGAGCATGTTTATGACAAATAATACCACTTTATGATTCTAGTTGCTCATGGCTGAAGTGACACTTATTTTGTGTGCGAAAAACATTTGTCCAGGGAAGTAGAAGTAGAATTCGATTTTTACACAAACAGAAATTCGTTTTTTAGTCTAGCGAAAATAAACTCCAACAGAAAAAAATATTTTTAACTAAAACAAAATACTATTATTGATTAAGTCATACTTAAGATATTTGTTGATGTAAAGAAAAATTATTTTTATACCACTATGATTGGCAACGAAAATCTTTAAACCTCTTTTTACTCTCCCAAGATACTTTCTAGGCCTTACACACTGATTTCAAACCAGTTTACTAAAATCGTTCTCCACTTTAAGCCACCTCATCGATACAACCTACCAAGGATTACATTTCAAAATAAATTCAATTCTTTAGTGACCTTCCCCGGTCGGAGCTAAAAACATTCCAGCCCTGAAAGCGGCTTAGCTTCTCACTAAAATATTGAATTCCTTGCCGTGTGCGAGCAAACATGCTAAATAATTCCACACCCCAAACCGGGGTCCTGGTATCCCTATTCTGCTTTCGGGGACTCTGTTTGTGAATCATCGTTTTAAAAACACTTTGTCGGTCGGTTCAAGTCTTTTTTCCTATATTTCAATGCAAAAATTATGCTTATGCCACGGTTCGGTCTTTTCAGCGCACGAAATCAAAGAAAACCTATCAATGATTATTGAAACCGGCCCGCTGGGATAACCCAAATCCTTGTTTTGTCATGCGTCGCACGCTTTTGAAAACGCTTTTACACAACACCGAGATTGGCTCCCGGTCCCGGAAGGGGGCGAGGACGTAGAAGGTGGTGGCCGTGTCAGCATTTTCATGCATTAAACAAATTCCACCGAAGGAGTAAGGCATAATATTGTACTCATATTTACCTGCCCCATGGGAACACCTATAATAGGGAGCCGCGAGAATTTTATCATGCAAAGCATCTAAGGTGTTAAAATATTTAATATTTACCACTGTAAGACAGCTCAACCGGCAGAAAGATGAAATTGAATAATTTAAAAGTAATTCCAGATAAGTTCGAATTTGGTGCGATACATGGTGGAAAGAAAAATTTTCTTCCAAGCAAAGCATCGTTTCTCACCAGAAGCTCCTAAATATCAACACTTCAAGTATTCGTTAACGAAGAACCATCCTTAAATCGGAAGTCGGATGTCAGCGACAGGTAACGATACATCCGTTTCCCTCTTTTCTGTGTGGGTTTCAGCTCCCGAAAGGTGAGAATCAAACTTCCTTTGAAATTCAAACCAAAAATTGAAAGTGACAGCGATAGAATATTTTTTCACTCATGGTTTTTTTTTTCACCGGACGGACGGGTCATCGTTGTTTCGATGATCCTTATATTTTTTATCCTTCCGCAAGGTGGGTGCTGTGCAAAATCCATGGGCAGCTTTGTATCACCATATGACCACTCTCTGCGAGACTTTACGGTTCCATTTTTGCCCATTTTTGTTTTCTTTTTGTCATCCCTTTTTCCGTGCTGTTTTATTTGACCGTTCCGTTTCTTTATTCCCTGCGTTATGAGCGTGTCCGTCGGTCATTTTTCGGGTAAGCTCGGTGCGAAATTTGAAAGGATTTTGTTTACCGATTTTGCTTTATGACATCTTCCCTTTTTTCCGAGATCGACTTCAGTCGTCTTATCGGCGTTTTCTTTCATTCTGCCGTTGAAAAAGGTTCGCTAACGCAAACAAAGGCTTCCACTGACGCTTGTAAAATGGTTCGGCAAATAGGAAAGGTTACTGATCGGGCTTCGGACGATTGTCAGCGGGAGATGAAAATTCATAACAACGATTGTGAGAATAAATGCCAGCAACCGAGAAGATTTGCTAACGATTTTCATACATTTTTTCTGGCTCTTGCTTCCACCATTGCTCATTCGATCAAACAGCACATCAGTCTTAAAGCGGTTCTGAAAACTCAAACAAAAACACATTATCACTTGAGCGGAAAATTTCACATCCGCACCGGTTAAGGCAAACCCCAAACGGTTCTTTGCTCGCTGAATAAATCAGCAACCCCAGAACGCACAGTTGCCAACTACATTTCATTATCACCTTGCAATCCCAGCACGCTCACACCTCCTCGTCGCCCATTGTTGGCTAATAACATCATAAATATTTGCGTCACTTCCAACATGAACCAACCGAAACGAACCGGAGACGAGTCAATGGCGGAAAAACTAACAGAAAAAAAAAACGCATACACCGCCAGTGCGAGTTGCGATGTGTTGCACTTCAGCGGTTTTCTTCTGTGTAGGTAGAACCAGTTTATACTTTCGCTCACATTTGCGAACTCCTTCGAACGACAAACTTTGACTTGCTCGGCAACCAAAGGTCGGTCAACTGGGTAACAACTCTTGAGTAATATTCCGTCGTTTTTCCGCCACTTGCACCTTCAGGAGGAGAGCAGAGGATTGCAGGGGTTTAGGCTTCAAGTCTCATGTGGTTTTTGTTTGATTTTTTTTTTAAATTTTATAATCATTAGTAAGATTTCAAACGCAAGGAACATGTTTAAGAATTTAAAGTTTTTCTAGCTTTTTTAGCAAACATGTTCAAATGTTAAAATTTAAAAAAAGAGTGATAACTAAACCAAATTCAAATCAAAATCAAACAAAGTTTGTTCGACAATTAAATGTATAAACTTATTTGCACGAAATCAATCATGAACAAAACATGCGCTCATGAATTTTGAAACAAACCCTGCAAATAAACCCGTGCCATTTTGATTTTCTTTCTGCCTTTAATGATGGTTTACCTACTTGCTCAACTCGAAGTGAGTGGTCGAGCAAAGAAATAAAAAAAATATCATACGTTTCCGTTCGTCTCACCCGCACGGGTCAGTTAAATCGGAAAACTTTTCCCAAAGCCAACTCGGAACCGACTCGTGCACGGGGAAAGAAAGCAAAGTTTGCTTTATTTTACCTTCACACCACGCACAGGCAGGCTGGATGACATTCTCCGTGACAAGCTGTTTGTTTTCACCACCTTTTGATTCGGTGTCACTGTAAGTAAACATCTCGCGTCCTGGTTCGAGCAATCGGTTCGTTATCGATGGTTCGACGTGCGAGAAAACCGAGCTAAATTAGTTAGCACGGGAGAGAATTTCGCCGTCCTCGAAAGGTTGCCACGTTAAATGACTTCCGACCGGAAGTGGATCAGTGTCATCACGTGTTTGGCTAGCGTTCGGTCGGGATTTTATTTTATTTACGCCAACGTCAACTCCTTGCAACCGATCTCGCCGGCCTCGTTCGACAGGGGACGATCGAATCGTATCCAACAATGACAGTGTGCGAACAAACTTACTCACTGCTGTTTGCAGTGAAGCCAGTGGGTGAAACTTTTCACCTTCCACCACAGGGATGCTGCATCCGGTCGGGCAGGGTGGCAAAGGTGACAGTTTCGTCAAAGAAGAGGGAGACAAGATTATAAAAAAACGGTTCGCACACAAACCCTTGCTCGAGGTGCAAAAGGATTCCGGACGCGTTTTACTTCCGGGATGGGAAGCCGGATTGGTGTCAGCTGGGTGAAAAGTTAGCATGAAAGTTTAACCGGTGAATGACGCTTGACGGAACGCAGCATTTGTGTGCTGAATTTTAATGAACATATTCCCGGCCACTCCCAGTTCTTCCATCGTGGAACTAGCTGGAACTAGTTTTGCTGCGCTCGGCAGAAGAATGGTGGTAATAAAAAACTTTGATTCCTATTTGTGAACACAGCCAACAAATAGCAGCGAAATGGTTGGTGCGCATTTTGCAATTAAAAATGCGAAAAATAAGCTACTCTCTTCGCTTCGCTCACCATAATGCGGCGCTAATCTTCTGTGCCATCTGTTGCTAGACATATTTAAATCAGATCTGCCTAAAGCAACACAGCACAACCGAACCATTCAATCCTGATTTTTGCCCCATCAATTCACCATTAAATCCTTACCGTCGAAAGTAAATCCACTCCTTAAGCCACGAACAGCGAGCTCAGAACGGTCAAAAGTTTTCGAAATAATTAACCGGAACTGGTTCATCTTTCACGTGGCGCTGTGTGCTCTAAGCGAAGCGGAAGATGAAAACGAACGAACGGGGGATCATTTTTAATCCCACAATTTAATTCGATGACCGGGATGGACGGGTGACCGGTGGACCCTAATTAACAACACCCCGGGGGAAAACAATGCAGGAGTTAAGTTTCCGTCTGGGTCGGGAGTGTAAATTTATCCGACGATTAAGACCAAGTGGAACCATCCAGCCGGAAGAAAGGGAACGCTAAACGGGGCGCTGATTATGAGGTCTTCTGTGAGACAATTACTAAAGAAGGATTTTTTTCTTGATCTTTCTGTCCTAAGATCCAAAAGTCTTTGATCGGTACACAATAAGGATATTGAATTGAGGCTTGATTTATTAGAAAATATTTTAAAAAATGCATTCTATTTCTTTTCAACTTCCTTATCTCTCTCGTCCAAATGCAAAGACAAGCTATGAGTGAACATTTGTGTAATGACACAAACAAATTTACGAACCTTCGCTTGATTTAATACACCTTCAAAACGCTTTTTCGACTTACGTTTACTGCAACCCAAACGATTGTTCGTAAAAAAAATCAATCACAAAAATAATTAACGATGCCCATTTTTACGACCGATTCGTCTCGTTGCCCAGCGGCCACCGATGGGCCACCAAGCAGCAGACCAGGAAGCGATCGGTGATTAAACATTGTTATTAACAGTCTGCTAGATTGGGTTGTCCGTCGCACTTCCCAGAGAGAAGAGAGAAAAAAACGACTGCTTCCAACCTTACACCCATCAAAACGTCGATGCTGCGGTAAGTTTGACGTTTACGTTACAACACCCCCGGATTGTTCTTGTTGATGCGAGTGTGTTTTTATGCGTGTGTGTGTGTGCGTGGTTTAAAATTGTTTATAGACCGTACCACCGTAAAGCTGGTTTGTTGTTTTTTTTTTTTCTTCCTACAAACGATCGTTCAGGCCTCGGAACGGTTCGGGTGCATGTTTGATTTTCCAGCACCAGTTTTACGATGCGCCGCTCGTTCGACATCTTCCGCCTACCTCGAAACGGCCGTGAGGACAACGATTCGTTTGTTTTTAACGGAACCGGCCTGGGGGTGAGGTGAAAGGTAGATCAAAGCATGTACACACTTTTCCAGCCCACTGATGCCCAACGCTGGTGTATCCTCTTTCGCTCGTTCGTCCGTTCTTGGGTGCTGGTCCTTTTTGCATACTGCTTTTTTTTGCTGTGTATTTTAGTATCCTCTTCTCATCTTACGTGCGTTTCGTTACCGTACGACCTTACGACGCAGTCCCTTTGTTCTGGTTGACGGATTTCGTCCGGAATTTGCCTGACGATGCTTGACGTATCGCATCGCAATGCCGGCTTCCCGCTCCGCAGGATCTTCCCTTTCGTCGAATGGAACGGAAAGATTTTTCTTCTTGACTGTGGCCGGCCTTCCAGCTCCTCCCAAGGGTACCTGTCACCAAACGGTCGCAGCCCAAGGAATCCGTTCCCTTTCCGTTCCCTGCAGCAATAAATCTTTACTGACTCGATCCTCGACACAGAGCGGATTTGGGACCCCAAGTAGGTCGACAGGTGTGTAACACCCTACCCAACCACCACCACACACGACGGGTAAATATTGAACGCAGCAAATAACACCTACCTCTCAGGTGGTAACGGCACGGGAACGAACATCCCGAGCCTGGTTGGTTGGTCGGGGCGGAGGGTGGAGTTTCAAAATATGGTCCAGATTTCGGGCTCGCCTCGAGGGAGCTTGACAAATAGTCCGCTAGTTAGAGAAGCTAATGATTTGTCACACCAGCCACAGGCCACTCTTCACTTCTCTCGAGGAAGCGAAAGAGTCAATAGCCAGCGAGCGTCTGGGGGTATATTTTATCATTTTTTGTTTTGTTTTTTATATTTTGCTTTCACTCCCATCATAAATTCCCCTAAGGAGAACATATTTTTATGACAAATCCTGATTTTTATTTATTGATTTTCTCTTAGCGAGGGCAAAAAAAAATAAACGACCAGCTTTTCAGCTACGGCTTCACAGTGTTTTCTCGTTCCCCTTTCACAAGTGTCACTGCTCGTTCCTAAGCCTATGCGGCGCAGAAGCCGTCGGAAGAAGAAAGGCACGGGATCGGGGATCGGTTTAATTAAATCCCGCTTGGCGCGTCACAAGTTGATTGCTTGCTTCGCCGGCAAACCTCTAAAATGGCTTTCAAATTAACATTGACAGCTGGATTAATGATGCCGCATTGTTCTCGGGAGGCCGGAAGCCGCCCGCGTTCTCTGCTCGCCCCTCCCAAGATCGAAGGCCGGCCGGGTACGGGGAATCCATCACGGGCCGATTTTCGGGCGCATACAAATCAATCAAGCAATTGGCAGCGCAATTCGACGGCAGGCAAATTCGATAGACTCACCTCGACTTGAGTGGCATATGACAGCGGTCCCAGCGGCTGGCCGGCACGTCTACGGGTGATGCTGCGGCTGATGGACGCGCTTGTCGATAAAGGCTTGAGTGACATCGGTTTGTCGGCCCGCGAGAGTCCCGCACCACAGATCATGGCATCAATCCCGGAAGGCTAAGATTTCCTTCCTCTCCACTCGTAATGCATCGTGTTACATGATATCTGCGCGTGTCCGAACCCAACGAGCGGATCATCTGCCGCAGCGTAATAATAAACTCACTCACACGCACGTACTCGTCGTCAGCAGCATCATCATCATCTTTTGCCGCTTTCCACACCCACCCGGGCACGCAACACACACAGACACACGGGCGCAGTGCACCCGCAGGATCATAAAAGAACTGACACAATGCACTCATAATTCATTATCAATTAACGCGGAAAATCATTTACATATGTTCGCCCGAGCGACGGGCGACGCTGGCGTGGCATGGTAGCTGCCATCTGGTGACCCGGGAACAGCGGATGGATTGTGGGCGAGGGGGGGGGGGGGGGGGTAGAGCTGGGTGGAGGGGATGGGAAATTGCAGTCACAGTCGCATGCAACGCACTGACGGATGACGCATTCGATTCCTTCGAGATTGAGCGCTCTAGCGTGCAGAACAGTGGATGCGCCGGGAAGGCATTAGTGGACAATATTGGGAATTGAATTAAGTGGTTGCTTAAATTATGATACTTAAACTGTTTATCTGATTCGCATCAAAAACAGTAAAATGCATTTTAAGTTGACTAATGAAATAAAAAATTAAAGATTCCAAAATATTTTTTTAAATTTTAAAAACAATTTCCTGATTGTTTATAAAAGGAAATTTATCAATTCCTTTTTTTCAATTTCAGACCAATTAATTAACATTACGGAAGAGAAAAAAAACATAAAATGCCTGAAATCAATCCTTTAAAACATCAACGATAACGTGCATATGTAACTCTTTTCAATCAATCAATACTGATTTAATTTGTCAGGGATATTTTAAATAAATATGTTTATTGTAGGAAGGAGGTTTCAAGCTTTCGAAACACATTTGATGCATTAAAAATGTATTACATTAAATCCTGGAGCCTCTATTCGAAACTCTTTTATTAATCTTTTTCTGTTATTTTTCCAAGTTATATATATTTTTTTTATTTTTACATAGTTATCATACTTTTGATCATAAACATGCTTATTCATGCTAAAATATTAAACTTTTATAATTCATTTACTTCGTTTACAATCACACTGAATATGGTAGATCATAAGTTTATTCATCTGTTCGACATGAAATGAATTGAAAAATATTCAAGAGCATCAATATAAAAGACAGAACCGGGAATAGGTCGTATGACGGCTGAAACATAAATTCCAATAATTTGTTCAATTTAGCCTCAGACAAACTTCTAACAACACCACAGTGTTCGCAACGGGTACCAGCACACATTTACCACCCGCTGCTGCACGCAGCACCAGAACAATCTCAATAAAGGGAATCGCTCTGCATCGCTGCCCACTGCGGTATACCACCGTCACGGCCGTTACGCAATAAGGAAACCGTTCCCCTGGTCACCGATAACTTTCTCCTCAAATCAGGGCTAGCCCACCCGCTAGTTTCCTCAAGCATACACACACACACGCACGGACCTGATTCAATCGATCAACAAACTGCCCCAGTTTGGTAGAACCCGCAGATTCTAACCGTTTGCATCTGAACCGGCCATTTTCGCTTGCCGCTGCGGAATGAC
>JXXA01017465.1:0-21303 GCA_000956255.1 Anopheles punctulatus
AGGTGTGTGTGTGTCTGTCTCGGCACAAGAGCTCACTGTCGTTCCGCGTTGTACGATGTGCAATAATAGCCCCGGGAGCGCTAAAATTCCTACCGCAGCAGCAGAGCCACCCGGAGCACAGAGAGTCCCCCACTCGACTATTCGCGCTGCGAAACGAACGCCGTACGCTCCACACCACACACACACGCACCGGGCTCCATTCCGTGCGCCCGAAAGGTAGGCAAACGTTATCGCATTTCGTGTTTGTTATTGTGTGCAGCCGACACGAGCGCGCGCTTCATCAAAATCGCTTGCCGTACGGTTGGTTCTCGCTTATTTTGTGTTTTTTCTTTTTTTTATTTCGCACCTACTTTTTTTCACTTTATATTTGCGTTCTCCACTTTGTTGCGGGCGCGTGTAGTTAGCTTTTCTTGCAACAACGCACAGCAATAGTGCGGGAGACACGCCGGAAGTGGTGCCTTCCGAAATCTGGGTCCCCCTTTCCTCACGCACTCATTAGCCGCCCAGTGTCGGGCCTGTGTTTCGAGCCGGTTGGGAAACGTTTCGGACACTTCCGCTGCAAGGGCCGATCGCTGTGCAACCGAAAGGATGCCGTAACTGTCTAGGTGCAAATTGAGAATCCGTAGCCAGCGATGGCATCATGCGGTGCCGAATTTTGGATTGAGTTCGCAAAGAAGTTTTGCCACATCTGATTTGTCTTGAATAGCTGTAGGTACCTGTAACGTTTTATCACTAGTTTGATTAGAGTTTGAGTGAAAGCGTTTGAGTGTAGAAACGCTTTGCGTTCAAATTTCAAGCACTACACTTTTAAGTACTACAGCTGTCATCTGTCCAGGCCAGTGCGCAGGCCTTTTGACAGCTCGTTCAGCAGATCTCTTTTATGACCATTTTGCCTTAATTTAACTGCTGTCCGAAAGCTTCTGGCGACGTCCAGCACCGGCCAAATCCTGCCAAACTTACTAGCCGACCCAACAAAATCACACAGCGTGCGTACGAAATGTTCCTCCCGTGAACGCATGCAGTCTCACCGGTGGATCGCGTCTCGGGTTGGACACCCGGCCCGTAAATTAAGTGCACAATCACAGCCACCCCGGGGCCCGGGGTTGATGAGGACTCACGCGTACCGCGGCCGCATCGACACGATTTTTTGTCTGTTGTCGCGAGTTCAGCGCCGCGAACATGACGCACGATGCGTTGCTTTGTGTGTGTCTGTTTTTTGTTTCCCGCCTCGCATGTACCGCGAACGGCCGTTAGAATCAATTAATTCGCCCGAGACGCAGCGGGCGTGAGTCGTTTTTGCATAGTTTTGATGCGGGTTCGCTCCCCGGGAGGTGTGAAGCACGTCACGCACGCACGTTCAGGCGCGAATGGGTGCTGAAAACCGCAATCTGCTTAACGTGCCACACGTATTCGGCGGTGGAAAGTGACGGAAACCTTGCGGTTTGCTTGACACAGTAGGTTCCGGGCAGGAACTGACTCTATTATAGATAACACACACACACACACACCAGGTCATCCGGTTCGAAGGGCCAAACTTGTTTTTTTTTTCGCTTGCGTTTCGCTCGAACGCAAACGAACCGTTCGCGCCGATCCGGCACGAAAGGGCCAAATTTCGCTCCTCCAACAACGCGGCACCGTTTTGCGAACCGTAGGCGCAAAGATGCTCCCCGCATGATCAACTGCGCAAAAAAAGGGATTCGGCCAAAGGTGAGCGGGAGGAAAATAAATAAAAGGACAGACACCTCGACACAGTGTGGCGTTGCTACGCCCGCACAAAGAAACAAGCGTAAAACGGGCGCTCGTTTTACGTCTGCTGTCTCTCGTTCGCTCTCGCCGAGGATAGCACCTCGTCCTTTTGGGAAGGGTGCTATCCATGCGAACGTACGGGACGGCAGCAGAAAAAAAAGGGGTTTATAAGGCAAATGGTGAATTTCTGTATGCGCCCCCTGTGCTCCTTTTGCCGGTGGAGTGCGGGTAGAAGAGAAGAGAGGAAGTGAGAGAGAGCGAGCGCGGGAGCAAACGATATAAACATATATTGCTGTGCTACCGGGCGGTGACGGGCGGAACCACCGTACGGCATATAGCAAGGGAGTGAAACCGAGCCTGCGAGCCTGGAACATCCCCCGCGAAACGGGCGAAACGGGAGGAAAACTATGCCAAGAATGTGCAATTAGTGAACGGTTCCGGGCAGACCCACACACACACACACACACACACATGGAAGCAGACACATAAGCACATTCACACGTGGAGTGCAGGATAGGGCGGGAACAGGGGTGCGACGACAGGCAGCCCCGAAAGAGGCGACTGAGGACGTTGGAGAGCGCCGTATCCTCTCGGCCGTATCCAACCCAGATGCTGTTCCCTTCCCCATTACCTCCCTTCCATCACCCCGCCCCACCCCCCATTCCACCCTTTTCCAGGTTTATTTCCCTCTCCTCGGGTTGCCGGGGTAGTTTTGCCGATTTTCTGCCCTTTCTTCCTGATGTTCCCGTCTCCTGGACGTGCCTCACACGAGCGGAAGCAAGTTACATTGTCCTGCCGTACACAGCGATGGCGTTGTTTTATCGTCTTGTCTCGCGCTGGAAGCACCACTGCTGGTGCGGGTGTGTGTGTGTGCATCGTTGTAGTCTATTTTCTCCGCCCCGGTTGCGAAGGACGGTCTCGGCTAGATGCTGCAAGACTTGCGACGAGCGCACGTCGTTTTTATTAATTTTTGTTGCTTCCGAGTCAACAACAATGGCGTTGACGACGAACGACGATGGCTGACCGTATCCTTTCGCCATTCTGTTACACGAGACTACAAACCGCACCGTGCCAGGGCGTGGATAAAAGCGCCAAGCGCCAAGCGCCATTCGCACTGCTCACGCTCCGAGCGAGGAGTACACAATTCAGCAGCTGCCGGCACCCGAGCGCGGAGCGGCTCCTTTAAAAGCCATTTCAAGAGGTTCCGGACGGAGGGCCTCGAATAAATCTTTGCCGGACACGCGCTTGTATTGTTCATTAGGATTTATACGTTTGACTGCTGCTGCCCACGCTTCTGCCGCGCGCCATCTTGGCGGCTGAGCGAGCCGGTCGTATCACGGGCCCGGACGGAGCGAGTGAGATATTTCGCAGCTATTAATTGTATACTTGCTTGCTGCTGCTGCTGGTGCTGATACTACCACTGAAAAGTAATTCCCGGGTCACCTTGCCGTTGGAATGTGATGGTTTCGCTCGCTTCCTCCGAACATCCGCGCCCGAACGTCCGACGTCCTGGGAGAACATGGCGGAAATTGGGCTTTTGACTTATAACTGCGGATATATAGCTTTATCGCTTTCTCCGCCAATATCTGCCCACCACCAGCCACCCGCACAGCGCGCCGGAACATTCCACAGTTTCAGGAAAGTTGGAAGTTCGGGACGACCGGCACGGTAACATCTTTCATTCCGATTTCCGTTTCCATCACCATCATCATCATCATCATCATCATCCTCAACGTCCAAGCAGGATCGAGGAGCCATCTGCCAAGAAATCAAGATCAAAAGACCAAATACACCCACGGACGTACACACACAACGCAGCCGGGCACATCCAGCAGGGTTTGCCACAAAACTTGCTCAAGGCTCCATTTTCTTTCGCAAACTTCACCGGGCTCCGGGGCCACTATTGTTGTTGCTTTGTCAAGTGTCTGTGTGGGCATGGGGAGGGGGTTGGTAAGATTTTCTGGACGCTCACCTCCCCGCCCGCTTTCGTTGCGAACATCCGAGTCACCATGGATCCAGTGAGGATGAAGTTTTTCTTCGCTTTTTTTGCCGTTGTTGTTGTTGTCAGCTACGGAAAGCTCTTCCGCCAGCTCTTCTGAACCTAGCTCCCACACTCCCATTGTGCTGGTGCTTTGATCTTATCTACGTCCAGCTTTGCTCTTCAATGTCTATATGAGTGTGTGTGTGTGTGTGTGTGCTCGTGTATTATCCCTTTCCGGGCGGATATCAAAAGACCGAAACCCGGAGTGGGGGAGTAGAATATATGGATTGCTCCCAATCATCATCTCGAGCCGAGGGCACCCTTCGCTTTTAAGCAGCATCACGGTTGAGGAAATTAATTTGAATCTCCATAAACTTCCTGCCCGGACCGCTCGCTCGCCCACCCTCCGCCGGACATCTTCACCCGGGAGGGAAAAGTTTCGCCAGCTCCACGAAGACGCTCCCTCGGAAAGGACAAATGTTGTCCTCGGGGAAGCACCGAGCGCATAACGTAGTGAGGGAGAGATGCATGCAGAGCGAGAGATCGAAAAGAAAGAAGAAAGGAGAGCGAGAGAGTAACAAAGAGACAGGGAAAGAGAGTGTGGAAGGGGTGGCAGAAACTTGTAAGAAATTTAATTTTCCGACAAATTGCGACTCCGCACGTCTCGCCGCTGCTGCAAACCCGACGCCCGTGTCGCCATTAGGTTACGGGTGTCTGCTTGAATGCTGCGAGTTGGATAAAGGCGAGCAGTATGCTCGAGAGACACCGCTTCGGAGTGTGAGCGTGAGATACCGCGGGTAATCAGATCAGTTCTCGGCGCGTTTCTAACGACGGCGACGGCGGCGTTGATGAGTGCTACACCTCGCTAGCCCAACGCAAGGTATCGCTTCTGGAGCGGGCTTTGTAATTATATTATTCGGATCCTGGTACCACGCGGTGGGCGTCAGATTTTGCCGCACTGAAACCGACCTGGAGCATTGAAACGTTTGAGCGGCTTCCAAACCAGCGAACTAATAGATGCCTTGGGAGTTCGAATGGCGCCAATTCGTTCGTCACCGCAACGAGGCTGCACCCGACAGACGAAGCGGCCGAACAACGTCGTGTCATGGGGGCCTTGTTCCGTCCAGGTGCGTAAGTAGAACGCCAAGTCGGCGGAGTTGGAGAGCCAGCAGCACTCCAACCAGTTTGACCTGTTCCAGCTGCGAATGCCAGCCGATGGGGGCGGGGTAGGGTAAGAAGGCAAACAACAGCATAACGGACGCTCGGCTTGTCCATTCTGGTTTTCTTCACTTCAAACACCCCCGCTCCCCGTCTCGTCAAATATCTCCCTCGCGTAAGGCTCCCAGCTGGTGGCTACGACAATTATGCAACACGAACAACGACTGAAAAATGAGCGACAGAGAGAGAAAGAGAGAGAGAGCGCACGCGAGACAGTGTTGTCAACGGTGTTTTGCTACGGCGGCAAAAACTTACACCCCCCGGGGGGGTGGGGAGGATCCGAGCGCACAGTAGCGCTAATTGCAGGGTGAGAACGCCAACGTTTGTTTTCAAGAAAAGCAAAGTGTCCAATGTGCATCCGAGTGCCACATTCGATTACCGAACTGGATCGGTGACGTTTGCAGATATCTTTAGGTACCCGTCTTCACCGAGGTGCCTTCCGTGCTGGAGCGCGGAAACAAAATTCGCGACGAAAATAGCGCGTCGACAAAAAAAAACCAAAGCGTCACGTTCATCGCGTTCAGTGGATGCCCACCGTCCCGCTGATATAGTCGCTGATATAGCGATTTCAAACATGGTACGTTCGGAGAAGACGCGTAGTCATGAACTTGAACCCGGGCGCGTCGCTTTCGATGAAGCAAGCACGCGCGACCATACGATATTTCCCATGTTCCATCGACGTGGTCCCCGTCATCAAACAGCGTAAGGCTACACCACGGGAGCAAAACGCGTCAAGTGGCCCAGGAGGCGGAGGCCTCTTTGGACTTAATCTCTTGCTAAGTCTCCAGGAGGACAACAACAACAACAACAACAAAAACCCCCGCGCACGAGTGACGGATGGTGCAGTGGATGGTCAATGAAAATGACTCGAAACACCTAGCACCCGCTACTGGAGCGCTACTTACTCCAATTAAAATCCATGACAACGGGTGCCGCGTCCGTGTCCGTCGGAGGGAATTGATTCTCGCAAGCGTGCGAGAGCGCAAGTAGCCCGCGGGGAACATGAAACCACTCAGCCCCACACCAACTCCGATGGCCAGAGAGCAGTACGACGGGGCGGATGCTCCGGCACGGATAATTAGCAGCGCGCTCCTGAAGTTGGAGAGTGCTCTATCGCCACCACTAGTGCGGATCTTCGCCCGACTCGATTGGAAAACAACCGTCGACTACAAAGCCCCGGCGTAATTGGATATCCCCGGGGTGGAATGTATAGAGATGTGATGGTTGCGACCGCCGGGGCAGCATGATGTCATTTTACGATCGCCCAATCGCCCGGTCGTCTGTCGGTTACTGTCGTCCCAGTCAGCGATAAGGTGTTCTGTACCCTACGCACCGATACCGGCGACGTCCGGTCAGGTGCAGAGAGATAAGATACCGTACAGGCGAACCAGCGCTGATGGTTCGCGAAAGAACATACATTGGGTGCGTACTTACCATACATTTTGCCTTCCTCCGAGAGGATGATTTTTCGGCGACCGCACGGCGGGTAGATGGCTAGCGCCTCCTGGAAGCTCTGCTCGATATCCGGACTCCAAACGCCCTCGGCATCCGCCGACGACAGATCCTGATCATCCTAAGCGAAAACGCGTGGTTCGATGGGTTTTTGATAGGCCGGGGGTAGGGTATTGGGACGGGAGCACGTGTAGAGGGGGGAAGGTGAGTGGTGCGACGGACAAAACGAGAAGCAAAAGGCATGAGTGATCGAAGACCTGGGGCGCTTCGAATGTGGCGAAATATTGTACGAATCTCACGAATAAATGGTTGGCAGATGGTAGCTAGAGGCTCGCAGTTCAAACAACACACTATGTTTGAGGTTTTCGCGTGCAAGCACTTTCCTAATATCTTTGACCTTATTACCTTACGTTTTAGCCTTATTACAGACATTGAGCGAGCAAGATTTGAATGCCAATATTGCATGAGATTCGAACACTTTCGGGAAGATTTACAGTGGGAACCGTGGAGAAGGCCACGCTTTCAAAGTAACGGATCACACTTACGTCCTGGTGAACGAGAAGGGGGAAAAAAAGAAAGAAAGAAAGAGAGAAAAAAAGGTTAATATCAAGTAAGCAAATAGTTCGTTGGTCGCTTACATCGCTCATATCACCGACGTCCAGGTGCTTGCCACCGTCAACGCCGGAACCGTTGGTGTCGTCCGGGACCAACGAACCGGCCGTTGGTCCTGGACCCATCTGTGTCCACCGTGCCGTAATGGTGCTGGCTCCCAGTCCACTATCTGTAAAGGAAGACGCACGAAGGAAGACGATGTTGAAATGATGTGAGGACAGACGGAGTATTTGGGACATTCGCTTGTTGTTTTGATTGTTTTTTGGTTCATGTTAAGCTACGGGCGATAGGCTGTGACTTGGCGGGAGCAACCTGTTGGACGTGACACGTCCATTCGGTGGCCCTCAGAACGATTTTGTTGGCTGGTGTGGGGATGTGCGTTGAAAGCATCTTCCCGTTCGATCCCGAATGTGTGCCCTCGGATCTTGCGGCAAAGATCCTACGGCGGGAACGTGCGTGAAAATGAAAACCGGCGCCTTATAAATTGCCGGTGAAAGCGTACCTTCCTAACGCGCGGAACAACAACGGAAAAAAAGACCCAACGGAAGGACAAAAGGACATTTCAATCCACAGCATCAGCGAGGCACAAGGGGCCGTTATGGAACAACTTTCACTTGTGTGCGTGTGTCCGTGTGCGAGAAGGGGTCGCCGCACCCTCCGAACCCTAAATAGCAACAAAAAAAAAAAAAACATAAAACGGAAATGAAACATTCCTCGTCCCCGCACCGTTTGCAAGCGCGGCACAATAATTAGATCGGTGCATGGGATTGGAATTCGTCGCAGCAGCAGCGAAGCTGCACCGTCAAGGGTATTCCACACGGTTCGCTCGACCCCAGGAGCAGAATTGGTAACAGAAGCGGCCGACCACGGTGCCCCCTAGCAGCGCGCATCCGGTTCGAAGGACCAACAGCGCCCAAACAGCTGCACACACGGCGCGCCGTTCGGTACGTGACGCGGAGCGGAACGAAACCCACTCCATCTCTTTCTCTCCCTCTCCCTCTTCCTCTCCCTCCGAAATGCATATCCTCGGAAGTGGAAGCACACAAACGGCAGGGGTAAAGGCACCAAGGGGAACCGACCGAGCGTGATTTTCATTCTCGTCGTTCGCGCTTCCATGGGGTAAAAAGTGATAAACATTTGCGGCGTAAACGAACATGTTGAGAAGTACATTTTGAGTAGCAAGCGCTGTAAAAGTGCTATATTTTAATGAATTGTTTTTAATTTCGTGCAAAAGAGAAAATTAAAAAAATAATTTGAAAAAAAAACATTTTTAAAAACTCAGCTTAGCGCAGAAAGATATGATAAAAATAAATGAAAACTAAAGGGAAAATGTGCTTCATGCGCCTATTCGCTTTCTCCTTTGCTTACTCTAGGCTTTAGGGTTTCTGTTTCCCTCTTGTCTCGATCGTTCTCTATCCTCACCCATTACACGAGTGAGCCAAACCCTCAGTTAATGAGGTGCCGATGTGCCGAGGCTTCGAAATGATTTGTTTGATCTCAATTGCAAAGTGATTGATTAATGTCTCTACCCTTCCGGACCACTCTCCCTCGCGGGCGTTGCTCCCATCGGCAAGCCCCGATAAGCGGCTGCGCTCGGGCGATTGAAATATGTAATGTAGAGCAGCGGCTTGCATCGAATCACGCATCTCGTGAAGCATAAACGCCCGAGATGCATAGTGCCTCCGTGTGCCGCCTGCAGCTCAGCTGTGAAGAAAACCGCGTCTTCTGACCGCCTCCCTCACACCCGACCATCGGAAACCACCCTTTTTTTCCCCCCGCAGTGGACAAGCGAAACCGAAACTGCAGCGCCATCTTTGATTGACTGGCGGGGGGGCTGCAGGGGGTTTTTCAGATGCGTGCACGTGATACATTTATACGCGCGTACGGCATTCCTACGGTGGCGCAGAAATTCCAACCTGCTCGCGAGTCATTACAGCAAACGTGTTTAGGAAAACAAAAAAAACACACACACACACATACAACGGCAAGTTTTTCTTTTCCAGACTGCGCTACGCTTGCATCGCCACGGGAAAATCGCTCCGCCCGCCCGAAGGCCAACCCGAGAGACTCGCGTGAGCCCTCAAGGCGGCTTTGGCTCCTAGTGTGCAACATTTAATTCCACAAATGTACGTGCGTGTTGTGTTTTATTTTAGTTGTTTCGATTGTTGCCGATCAAACGGTGTACGAATGACAGCAGCGCTGTTCGTTTCAAGATGGAGTTTAAAACCGCAATTTGATGCCCGCATAGAGACCTCAATAGACTCCACAGTAAAGAGGCTTTTAACTAGGTTGGTGAATGAGTTTTTGGAAAATTCTCGGACTTTACATCGTCTATTAATTTGTTTCAACCGATTTAGCCACAGTAGTAAGTTTATTCTCAAGATAAGAAGATGCTCCTGAGCATGTCCATTTCTGGAAGCTCCAATGCCCGAAGGCTCGATTAAGATACCTTGAAATCTTTCAAGAGAGATTTGAATCTAACCAAAACTGAGTCGAAACTTAATGTATGTCGGTTAAATGTCATTACTTCTCTTCCCCTCCCTCTCGTAAGAAGATAAACATGTACCAAAGCATCAGACCTCTAGGACTTACGGTGATACAAGAAAGTAGCTCAAAAACTGTTTCCTTCCCAAATCTTTCCTCGTGTATTTCGCGATGGCAGTAGAGCACAAAAGCAGTACCAGCATCAGCGGGCAGTAAATTTAATGTGTCGACGTTAAGTTATTTTCATTTACGCCTGGAGCGTTCCAGGTCCAGCCCATCGCAGGCCGAACGTCCCAAAGCGCACGTTGCAACAAAGAAAGGATACTGAAAAAAGCTGCCAACCGTGTGGTAGTAGTTGACGGATGGGAAGCAAAGCAGTACATAATCTCACCAGGTGGCACCCAAGAGCAGATAAGGACGACTCACGCAAACACTGGCTGAGGAGCACGGAACGGAGTTAGAGAGGTTAGAGTCTCGTTTGCAGAGTCCCGCGCTCGGCTGCTTTGGTGGGGACGTAATTGAAGCATGAAATAAACATGAGCGAACGGGTTCCGTTCGCGCGCGGCGAGCGTGTCGGTTTTGCAACGCGAATCGGAGTGGGGCGATTAGAACGACTTTCGATCCGCGATCGATTGGAAGGGATTTGACGTCGTCGCGGTCGTAAATGTCGTGGGGGGGGAGGTGGGGTGACTTTTTTAGCTTTTCGTGCCGGGCCGCTGGTGAAACTGTCGCTCGAAACTCGAGATCGACCTCGAGCTGTCGGGCAGCCTTAGGCACAGCCACATACACACGATCTAACTTCATAACTCACCGACCCCGGGGTCCGAGTGAAACCGCAGCCGGCTTGCTCAGCTTGACGATGTGTTGGCTTACACAGCTGGCCTTCAGCTCGTTCGTACGCTCGACTTCGTGCACCTCTCATTCCGGTCGCCATTGCAAGACGCATACAGATGCCGGGGACTGTGGGCTCTGTGTAGCACAGCAGGACATCCATACCCGAAGGCAAATGCCTCGTAATCCACCCGCAACGCGGATCAAATACACGCAACCAGCGTGATCAGGCCATTCTTTGAGCGGAGCAAAGCTATTTATTAGCTCATGGGGAGTCAAACCAATTAAGTAAAAAAAAACAACCACGAGGAAATCCTTTCAGATTTATAACAGTGACTCTAGACTTTGAATATTTGATAGATCTTTCTAGATCGTTATGTCGCTTTTATGTTACACAATACTCTTTAGACAACGTCAACACCGTTTGGAGTGAAGTTCCTGAGAGCAACCCACACACACACACATACACACACGTGAAGTCAAAAAGTTCTAATAAATCCTGAAAGAAAAAAAAAGAAGCATGCAGAACACCGAGCAAGCGGGCAGATACTACGGGAAAGAACACTGGCGTGAAAATCATCACATAAAAAAGCACAAATAAACACCGCTCTTATATTATTTGCATGCAAAAGTGACTACCCACGGAGGCTCCAGCTACCCACGCACGCCCGCCAAACCCGACGCGAACCCGACGTTGCATGTCCCTTGCGCGGGTTCAATTTCTCAGCCCCATTATGCTTCGAACACCCACACCCGCGTGTCGGGCGCATCCGGAAGAAAGGGCCCCCGGGGGTGACAGTCGCTCCACACACCGACGCACCCCGATGCCTGTTGCGCCTGTGCAAAGAGGACGTCGAAAGCGCTGGCAGGGGATGCAGTTTGCATACTAAATCCTCGCACGCTCCCCCGAGGAGTCGTCGTCGTCGTCGTCGTCGTCGTCGGCGGCGGCGGCAGCCACGATGCGCATCTTGAATGTTGTCTTTAGGGAAAACATTATTGCACCCACATGTTGGGTACGGTCGCGTGTGCTGGTGTATGCTTTCGCAAGCGCCGGTGATACGATTACGCCACCCGAACCTTCGAAGCAATCGAGAACTTCCTGCACCGAGCGAACTGATAGCATCTCGCGCGCTGACGCTTTTCCACCACTGACAACGTTTGACTTTTAGCAACATTTCATGCCCTCCGTGCGACGGATGCGATGCTCTAGCAGAGCTCAACTACCTGCCGAGCGTGGCAGACTGTCTGGGCGAGAATAGGAATCGGTCGCTTGCCAGATTTCACGGCGCCTTCGCATCATTACCAGGTCGCGTCAACTCTAATGAGGAGCAAATGGCGTCGATACCGTGCCGGGACAAAATGGGTCATAAACGAACCATGTCCCGGCTTTGACCTAGACCGCAGTTCCACAAAAACCCGAACGCTCATTACCGGAACATCGAGGGTAGTTTCGAACTCTTGTCAATAACTTCTCGTTAACAATCTGGCAGCGAAAGTTCTCTACCAAACGCGGCTGTTGAGAAAGCATTTCCCCGACGGGGACTTGTGGGCTTCTCCATTTCTAGGCGGAATCGATGTGCTCAACACATCACACAACCTTCTTAAGCAGACACACGTTCAGGTAGACCTGCGTAATTTCAACTGCGAAAAAGGTACAATAGTTCGTACTACTGAGAGGCGAATTTCCACTGAAATCCGGTGAGCCAGCCAGTCAGTCATTGAAGACAGCCGGGACAGGAGAATGAATGAACGATACGAAGCATAGCGACGAAGAGAACGTCGTTTCGGTCCCGAATTTCTTGGAACTTCCTCGTGATGTGTGTCACACGTCAGGGTTTTCTGTCTACTTCTCTCTCTCTCTCTCTCTTTCTGTCTCGAGTAGAACCCAAGGCTCGTCCGTCTTCTCGGGGTCTTGTGCATGCGGGCTTGTTCTGAAACCACACTATGGTACCGCACTTGTTGCAATCGCTTCTCTCCCTCTTCCCTACCTCTCTCTCTCACTCTCTCTCTCTCTAGCTCTCGCCAGCTCGCTTTTGTACGCTTTCTTCCGCTGTTTTCTCTCACTTTATGGCTAGTCAATTCCCGGGCCGGATGGGCAAAGAGTCGAGTGGTTTTGAGGTCAAGTTGCCGTCGCACAGGAAACCCCCCCCCCCAAACACACACACACACACAACACTTATAAAAAGATGAAGATGATCAGAACGGAGATGCGATCGTGCAATAGTGTGTATATGTCAGCGTGTATCTGTTCGTGCGGGAGCATGACGCACACAAGAAGAGGATAGGACAAACTCCTGCCGAGTGCGAGACCACAGTGGTGCGTGTGTGTTTCTCCACTGAGCTGCACGAAAAGTGGTGTGCGTAATAAATCACTAACCCCAGCCGGGAAGATGTGTTCGTCCAGCGTTTGGTAGCAGCGTTGGGAGAGATAGACTTTCTCTTTTCTTCCTAGCGTGTTGTTGGGGTTTGGCTCATATTTCCCGATTGCGTTTGGCACACCGCTGGGACGCATGAATCATGCGCACGAATGGACGTGTGGTTGAAGGATAAGCGGCACACGCACGCTCTCTCAGACACCTGGCGTCATCCTCCCTTTGTTTCGATCTAGATCCGGACCCAACGTTATGGCTGGGGTCCTAGATTTGGAACCAAATTTGAGTACAATTCTGACTACGTTTACCAAGCCCGCTTGCTTTCGCAATATGAGAGAACAGCACCGTAGGAAGTAGGTGGAGGACGTCCCAGTCAACCACGGCCCCTGTCACGGGTCAAATACAGATACGAAACACCACCACCGGAAATAGATGATAGAGACAGCGGAGATCGCCCAGATTGGAGTTGCTTTTACCTAGGTAAAGTTGTTGCTTATACTGCAGCAGCTTACAGTCGTCCGGCGCTTTGTGTTCTGTCTTCATGCAAGGTGGAGTGGAGGGTACGGCGCCGCTGCTGCCGGTATCGGTGGGTACTGCTCCCACGCAGCTCACGCACACACTGTTTCACTATCGTTTCGTCAGGTCACTTGTGACGCACCGCGGGCAAGCATGCGGGTGTCGTACGCTCGCTAAGAGAATCTCGTTCGACGTTTACCTGACATACACTCGGGCACTACACGGTATTGATAACGCCGGAGGGGAACCGAGCGCACCGCATGCTGATAATGGGGAAGGAATTAGAAACACACGCACACACGGGCAGGCCGTTGAGAATAGATTGCAGAGCAAAATAATGACGCAGGGGGCGCAGCACTTGTACGACAAAGGACAACAATGTTCGCTCGGACAAAATGGTGGCTACCGTTCGATGTAGTTCATTGTAATTCAGTAAAAATTTCAGCTCGGTCACGAGCAGGAACTCAATCCCATCCTATCAATCGACGGCTGCACGCGTGGCTGAGTGCTGAACCGCGATTGATCGCAATATTGAGCCAAATTCGCAAACTCGTTCGCTTCCGGAGCGGCCATTAGTTTTTTTTTTCATCTCTATTACAAGTACCCAGCGAGTGAAAATGGACGTTCCGGGACGCGAGCGCGCGTTTGTCGATTTTATTCTACCGTGAGGCAAAACGAACTACAAAAAAAGAACAAAAAATCATGCACACGCAAACACACAAACATTGGACGAGTAAAAACAAAGGCAAAACAATTAAACTATTATCAAATTCTACGTTTCCATGGCACATGCACGGGGGGGGAGAGAAGTTTGGTTGCTTTGTTTTGCGTCTTTAGTTGACAGGATGCTTGTGTAGGTGTGCTTAGGTTCGTTTGCAAACGAAGAAAAAAAAAAACAAACAAAACATTTACCTCCAAAAATTAACATTTATTCCTGCCACCTGACACACACGGGGGCTATATCGGGATGGATCGAGAAAACGCCCGTGCTCTATCACTCCAATTTCTATCAGTGCTTTCCTGTTTGCTTTATTTGCTTTGCTTGCGATGTGGATATGCAGATTGTTTTATCTCTCCTTCTCACGCGCAGTCACACACACACACACGCACGCAACACGAACACTCTTGTTTGAAAGCACTCTTTCGCTGCGTTTCAGTTGGATGATGCTGATGGTGTCTTCCGGAGCCTTCCGATATTGATAGTTGGCACGGTGTTGTCAAAAAAACAACAACTACAACAACTCCACACACTCTTCGCGGCGACACACTCAACGACACACTCGATTATGGGATGGCTTCGCCCGTCACACTAGTGCATTTGCAAACACCCACACACACATACACACTTACACTCACTGGGGAGCAGGATTTTTCGCGCGCTAATCAAACTCGTTCAGCTGCTGCTGGACGCTCGCCAACCTGTCATTAACCAGTTGCCTTTGGTGTCAAAAATCGAGTCGAGATTAGTGCAAACGTGCCGATACGATGGAGCCTCACAATCGCAACTGCGCGAAGTAAAACAAAATAAAAACAAAAAAACAAAAACAAAAAAGACATCCCAGCCGCTGGCTGATTAGGAACGCGGTTTCGATTATTCCCTTTCCCTTTTCGCTCCCCGTTCCGTTTCACCGTGCGTACCAAGCTGCGACCATATTGCGACTTCCACAACAACAAAAAATAAAATAAAAAATGAACGAACGTGCGGTATCGGACAAACGCGAGCTTGCTGGCAGCGTCCGTCGCATATGTTTACGCACGGCAGCAGCAACTGCGGTGCTTTCGCCGAGCAATATGGCAGCAAATGATAAACAAACATTCGTAAACTGTCAAACACGGCACGATTAAACCGTGCGCGCATGACAATCCATTACCAGATAGTACAAAACGCAGTCTGTTGGCCTCTGACTCATTCATCTCGCTTCGATTCGCTCGCGCACACACACACACACACACGCACACTAGGCGACGGTGCAAGTGTTGGCAGGTGGTAGCCACACTACCTCTCTCTCTATCCTCCCAGTCGCCGTGTGAGTTGACGATCGGAATGTGAGCGCTGCTCGAAAGGGCACTCATCGCAGGCGGTTTTCGCATCGGTGAGGAATGTTCGTTCGACATTCTTTCGAGGCCCCACGCCGCTGTACCCGCTCCCGCCCCCTCGGTCGCATTCTTTGCGTTTCATTCCATAACCGAGTGCTTCTCTCGCTCTCTCTCTCTCTCTCTCTCTCTCTTTATCTCTCTAAATCGCACTCTTGCTTTTCCGCTGTATTTTCTGTACCACCTTTCCAGTCTCGCGCGATGACGCACTGGCGCAGATCAGCCGTGTGCGTGTGCATGTATGCGTGTGCGCGTGTTTGGGTGTGTGTGTGCCACACGATGACACATCGCGGTTTAAGGTCACCCATGCATCTTTTTTCTTCCTCCCCCGTGTATCGTTGACGATGATTATGCGCAGGCAGAGCGAGAGCGCATCATCTCGCCATCAACGCAACGCACAACCCAGGGCCTTGCTGAGAGGCTGACGCAGCGAGCACACGCATCTCGGTTTTTTCTCCCACATTTACACGCTTTCCTTCGCATCAAGCCAGCCATAAGAACGCCATAACGAGCACGCACGCACACGAACGCACACACACCGCGCCGCTGGTATTATTTGATCGGCAGGCACTCACAACGGTTGATAGAAGCGATTGGTAGGATTGAGTGACGGGATCGGGCTTAATCTCGTTCGTTCGTCTGGTTGATTGCCGCCGTGATTCGATCGCCCCATGCACATGCACACACACACACACACACGTACGCGTCCACCTGAGGAAAGCACACAAACCCCCTCCGGCGCCCAGAGAGCCGAGTGCTGGCGAGAACGTGAGCTGCGAGGCGCGGCCGTATTCTGAGACTTGCGCAAACGTTCGAGATGTCGTAATATCGCCTTTCCAACGGCGAGCGAGCGTGCGTCGGGACGCATCGGGCAGGAACAGGGACTGGTACAGCGCGCTCAGCACTGAAACCGGTTTAGCGCCCTTCCTCGCGCACTCAATCGTACATTCATTCAACCAATGAAACGGCAGCGGTGGTAAAAGCAACGCAAACAACCGCAGCTAAGCGCTTGATGGCGGGTCGGGTGTACCGTGCTCGTGTGTGGGTTTTGCTCGTGATTCCTCCGATCCGATCACGATTCATTTGCTTCGAATTGAATGGCACCGAGCAGGCGCTCGTACGCACATAGTCACACACGCACCTGGCGCTAGAGGCATTACCATTCAGCGGACCCGTCCTACCCGTACTCCCACACACACACACACACATACACACACCCTCGGTGTGACACTGGTTGTGTTTGCTATATTTTTGTCTGTTTCCCCGCAGCTGCACAATTCAACCGTACGGAAGAAAAACAGACGAAACTGCAGAAGCAGCAGCAAAAAAAAAAAAAAAACGCACACACGCGCACAAGCGGTACCTGTTGCCTCTCGTTAAAGCCGACCGCCGTGTGGGTGATTCGTTGCTTGGAGATAGTAGTGGTGATGTAAAGTTTTGATGTCGGCCGATCAGAAAATGAAAAAAAAAAACAAAATCCTTTCACCGCTACGGTGGTGCTTTTTGTTTGTGTGTCTCTTTTGTCACGGCTTGTTTTCTACGCATTAAAGCACCAACGTGTTGGTGTTGCGTGTGTGAGCTAACTTCAACATCAGAAATGAAAAGTAGTGCAAGGCGCGAGCCCGCTCGCCTTCGCCTGCTGTTCGCGCTCCTATCGTCGGAGTTGTGCGATTTTTCAATATTAAAAAAAGCACAAACATTTAAAAAATCTGCTTCTGCCCAACACGAACGTTCCGATTTTGACGACAGGGGAAAAAGTAAAAAAAAAAATGTTCGTTTACCAAACATCGATCGAAACCTGAGAGCGAACGATCGGTCGAGATCGAACGAACGAGCGTGTCGAATACGATCCGATGATGCTGGTGAGCTCCGATATTGGACGATGCCGTGACAGGCACACAAACATGCGCGTTCTCAACGTCACCGCTCCCATCGTGTGGTAGTTTCTAGACAAGTTTTACCACTCCCTCGTGCGTCCGATCTTTTCCTCTCCCTCTTGCTTGAAAGCCAATGCGCTCAAGTCAACAACGCAATCGGGACCACGTAGCGGGACACCACCTTTTTATTGATCCCATGTCGCTTCACATTAACTCACTCTTATTCTCTCTCTCTCTCTCTCTCTCTCTTTCTCTGGCACTTTTTCTTCCCTGCATTTGTCGTGTGTCTGTGCGCTAATTCATTATCTGTGGATTATTTGAAAGATTCTCATCTCTCCACACTAACACACACACATACACACTCTCTTACACCTCTTTAAACGGTGTTTACACATGCGTGTCTCGATCGGGTGTGTGTGTGTGTTCGTGCATGTGAAGCGTTTTATGAGCTGTTTTAATTAATTTTCCCTGCTGCACCGTCTAGAACACGTATCCGTTGGACCCCTCCCCTCGGTAGCAACCACACATGGTAAGTCACGGGAAGTCCTGGCCTGAAATAATCCGGCGCAGCGCCAGCGTACATTCAATTCTGACTTGGGGTGAGCTCTCGCAGTCCTCTCTCTTTCTGTGTCTCTCCCTGTCACTCGATCGAGCAGTCGAGCGCTCAGGTGGTAGGATTGCGTTGCGCATTGTGCGACGCTGCCTGCCTGCCTGCGTGTGTGTGTGTGTGTGTGCGTGATCGAGCGTGAAAGAGCTGTAGTGGCGCATACACTCACACGCAGCCACCAGAACAAGATTGTTGCGTGTTGCGCGTTTTGATGTATTTTTAAAACATTGCTTTTGTTTTCTTGTTTTCTCCCCCCCATGAGTGGCGGCGTCTCGCGCCCGTCCTCTATCTCTCCTCAAACCCGCTGCTCCTGGTTCGCTCCCACGTGCAATTTAATGACCGTTTTTTATGCTTTTCTTTTTCGCACCCTTTGTGGCTTGATTTGCCGAGCTGTGCGGCTGGCGAAGCAAACCTTCACAATCTATTCATCCGGCCACGACTGTCCGTTGTGTAGAAGCACACACGCAGACAAACACACAGAGGCAAGATGTGTGTATAGGTGCAACGAGATGAAATAAGCTTGAAAGGGTTCTAATCATTCAAAACGTTTAGTTTGTATCAAAATGAGCAGATACTCTCTAGAAAAAAAAAACAGTACGGAACATTAAGGAACTCACGCACGTTCGAAGAAAGCCAAACCACAAACTCGCCGTTCAATAAAAAGAAAATAATGAAACAATCTAGCCTCACACATTAGCAACACAAAACATCAGCGCTGCGGGTGTGGGATCTAGAATAGAGAGAAAAAAAAAATATACGAAAGCACATACACACACGCGCCTGTTCGCAGTACGGCCAAACACGAGCCCAGGTAAACGTCAACGCAACAAATGAGTCTCCCTCGGCTCCGTGTCGCTTTTCGGTACGGAGCAAAGGGCAGCAAACCGTGCTCCTTAAAAACAAACCAACAAAAAAAAACAATAATTCCATGTGAAATCCTTTTCCCCATTTTCGGTGCAACTCCTTAACGAACGCATGTGTGCACACACACACATACACGCCAAACAATTAATTCAATTCTGTGTCAGTCAATAAGCACCCAGTCGACCGACCAGTGAGACAACATCAATTTAAATCGCTCGTGTGTGTGTGTGGGTTTTTTTTTGTTCTGTCTCGCTTGTTCTTGCTCTCTCGCTTCATCTTCTCCTTTGGTACGTATTTCTTTCCTATACATCCTCCCGTACCATGAAAGGTGTCTCTTTCACTCCATCTCTCTCTCTCTCTCACACACACACACACACTCACACACTCATTCGTAGGCTCTATTCGCCAAACAGTCCTCACGTTCGACTCGCCGTCTTTTAATTAGCACGCCGTGCAGAACACGAAGAAGATGCCAACGATTAGTACTCACTAATGCGTTGAAATTGCGTTCGAAGCGAATCTACTAGTAATTGTCACACCGCCACGCGCCATTAGAAAATCACACATACACTTCTACACAAGCACGCATACACACACACACACACACACACGCACGCACACACGGCCAGTAACGATACGCAGTTCGTTCGTTCGTTGTTTGTTTGTTTGGTTGTTTGATTGTGCCCATTCGAACTGGCGTTGTTGATGTTTTGCTTTCCATCCTGCTCTCTAATTGCTGCTTGCTGCTTGCTGCTTGCTGCTCGCACTTCCAGCTTTTCCTGGATTTTGATGGGGGCTTGGGATGCTCCTTCACTGTATATAGCCCACCGCCCGTCCCTGCCCCACCGAACCCACCGAACGGTGAGCAAAGTCGTGCCAGTGTGAAATTTCCCCGAAACCGAAGAAGAAGAAGAAGAAAAAAATGTACGCCAAAGGCTGTTCACAGAACCGCCTCGGAGAGTAAACACACACCGAAAACAATGCCGAAGCTAAACGAGCACAGTATGGGGGAAAGCGCAAAAATCGCACGCCGGGACGCACACGCTACGGACACAGAAGGACGTCAACAACTAACGCAACAACACGACGGTCCACAGATCGGACCGAGCGCGCTCAACGTTTGGGAAAACCTGATTCGGGCACTCACCGGCGTTGCGCACCGCGTATACCGTTAACGGTTGATGGGTGCGAGCGAGAAGCGAGAGCACGCGGGCCGAGGGGTGCGAGCGAGAGACTGACATTAAGACGGGAGAACGAACGGAGCAGAACAAGCGCGAGAGAGGGAGAGAGAGAGAGAGAGAGAGCCACAGCACGGTGAGTGACACATCGGTCGAAAAGTTTTCCGTCGCTCGCAGCCGCCGTGCGCTCACTCACACACCGGTGCAACCGAGAAGAACCGTCCAGAAAACGGACAATCCCTAGTCAGCTCGCTTACAGCAAACGCTCGTCTTGGTTGTTGGATACTTTTTCCGACTTTCCACGAGAAAGAGAGAGAGAGAGAGAGAGAGGGAAGGTACGCTTTGGTGACGAAAATGGCACGGTTGCAGGGGTTTTCCCGATGAGACACTCGACTCGAGGCGGCTTGTGTATGTGCTAAGCCCCGCCGTTGCCAGGGTGTGAGAAGTGTTGTGGAGCGGGGAGGTGCGGTGAATCGAAAGATGAGTAGCAATTTCCCTTTTCAACGTTCAGCATGCGTCAAGCCGTGTGCGAGAAAGGGCGCGCGTCTACACAACGAAAACTGTGCGTGTAAGTAATAATAATAATATCAATAATAGTTCAACAATCATCATAAATATATTTTCTATCCCCAGTAGTAGCATCATAATGAAATCATAACAACAATAGTAACAATCAGAACAATAATAATAAAAACAACGCTGTGAGAGCTTATGAAACCGGTCGCCAAAGACAGGAAAACGGAGCAAGAATCGGTTGAGTTTAAGCCAAAACACACACATACACATCAGCAGCGGCACACGCGCTCACAATGCCCTATCAAGAGATGCGATCGTTTATTACAGAATTGTGTGGATGAAAAGGAGAACGGATGGGAGAGAAAGAGAGAGAGAGAGCGAGAAGAAGAAAAAAAAGAGCGAAAGAGTGACAGCGGTAGCGTGAAGAAGGGAAGGGTGTACACTTGACTGATGATTCGTACGTTGACCATTAAAACAAACCACCGATAAATGGGGTATTATTATTTTATTATACAAAACAAACGCAAACATGTGCGGGTACGCATACGTTCGTCATCGGCGCTGGGAAAACGACCGAATAACCGGCGGTGATACTGCGGGAGTGGCGTGCACGGGGAATAGTGAAAGGCATGACACACAAACATTACCTTCTCCAGAGGTGTTTTCGCGTGTGTTTTGGTTTCGCTACCGTTTGGGTGGCCGCACCACATCCTGGTCCTGACCGGGTTTAAAAATAGACGTCGTGCTACGCGGTGTAAGATATCCGTCATCGTGCTCCAGAACCCGATATTTCGCGATCTGGATGTACCAAGAGCGCAGGGTGTCCGATATCGAACCATCGAAGGTAGAACTGAGCGTTCGAACTCGACCTTATAGTGACGCTCTCGGTCGCATTAGGCAGCTGAAGTTCGACTCCTGGCAATGGTTTGGACAACGAGCCTAGTGAATCACCAAC